>LZPO01027386.1:483079-493566 GCA_001675575.1 Neotoma lepida | reverse complement strand
CCAACCACCCTGCACACGTGGCCTAGCGACTGCAGCACTCACTCACCTTCAGAAACATCAGGAAAAGCTGACCAGGCGTAAGGACTTCTTGATTCACTAAACTATCTGGGTTGTCCTCCATGCACTCTCCTCTGGCTAAAGCAAAGAGCTTCCGGGTCATGAGACAAAGCAGATAAAACTTCTCAGTATCGGATTTCAAGTGGATACAGATGCACTCACTGAAAAAGAAACAAACAACCTTGAAGCAATTCTGCTTTCTCCTGTTTAGCTCCATACTGACCAAGGTGCCTCTTTCATGTTTACTTAACAGCTCTTACTCCCAAAATGGCTTTTCACCTTTACTGGCAACTTTAACAGAGTATCGCCACCAAGTCTGAGCCACCATGTGCTCAGCAATATGGTAGCAATTAGTAACCACCTGTAGCTACTCAGTTCAGTTAAATAAGACTTCATTTTCAGCTGCACTGGCCACATCTCAAGTGCTCCGCTCCTGGTAGGGTGGTCTGGAATCCCGCTCCTTTAATATAGTGGTTATATAAGACAGAGTCATTGCTAAGAGAAATACAGCAGCGTGTTGCCTGCAACTTTCAAAGATACAGAGAGGAAACACGCCTCTATGTAGAGACAAAGTGATCACAGTAACTAACAAAATGCCAACATTAGTGACCTCCAGTGTCCATTGTCTTACTTGGACACTGTAGCAAATCTGAAATTAATGCAGAATAAAAGAAGCAAAGCTGCCCTCCTGGCTAGGACCAGCATCCTACCCAAGCTTACTTCCTAGGCATAAAGGCATCCTTTCCCCTCCCCCACCCAAAGCACACATACTTGAACAGGAACTTGGCAGCTTCCTCATTCGGGTACCAGTCAGGAAGATTGAGCTTCACTCTGAAGCGTTCACCCAGATAGTTAAGGACCTGCTTCTGGGTGGAGCAACCCTCTTCCATCACAATCCTCAACATCTGAGAAACAGAATTCTTAAAGAAAGAGTCTTCCTCTTTGCCTTTGATGAGCTCCTGGAAAATCTGATAATCGGAAAAGCTCACAAGTGCCTGAAATAGAAAAAAAATATTTTTAAGTTTTCTTTTAAACAACTACCAGAAGTTTATTAATTCACTTAGTCACAATCCTCTTATAATTTTTAATGCCCAAGCAAAACTAGCCCTCTAAAACAAAACATCTTTTTACACCAGCCAAATATCGAAGTCCCAATGACTCTACTTCTGGGTATTAAATAATGGAATCGTCTCTTCTAGATTTGAATTAGGGCTGTCCTGTGTGACCGAAATATAGCAAAAAAGGAGATACCAGATTCCCAAGGCTAGATCATAAACAGACAGCCCTCTACCTCATTCTCTGGGTTGACTTCCACGGGAAAGAGGACCTGAGACCTCCTACCAAGGGCCACCAACTCGGCACCGGGTCCTGGAAGCCTGGTCAATCCAAGTGACTGTAGCACTTCATTTATTTTAAAAACTGTATTCTTTATGTGAGAGTGTGTGTGTGTGTGTGTGTGTGCACATAGGTGTATAAAAGCCACTAACATGTATGAAGGTATGAGGACAAGTTTTGAGAACCAGGTCTCCCTTCCACTGGGGGTTCTGAAGGCTAATTCAGTTGTCAGTCTTGCNTGGTAGGTGGAACCATCTCACCAGCCCAGCAGCACCNCCGAACACTTCACTGTGACCTATGACCTATGCAGTCAAGCTACTCCCAAATTCTACATCTCCAGAGACTCTGAGAAAATGTTTATTGATTTTAAGAATGGAGCAGGGACTAATTAGTATAGCATGTATGGTTTGGTTTTGTTTATCATGGAGGTGGGGCGGGGGGGAGAGACAGGGTCTTGGTATATTACCCTAGCTGGCCTAGAACTTGCAACCTGCAGTCTCAGACTCCCCAAAAGCTTGGGTAGCATACATGCACATGTACTTGAACAAAAAGAAACCATCCACCTGTATACAGGACACAGCCTCCATGAGCCTATTCACATCAAAGACAGATATTCATCTCACCTTCAGTGCAAATCCCAAAGGAAGGAAAAACAGCTCTTTCCGGTAAATAAAGTTCAACATAACTGTGCCATTCTCCACGTAGTGAAGGTTCATATTGACAGCAGAGTGTTCTTCCCTCACACAGTGCATGGAAACCCCTGTTCAAAGGAATGCAAGGAATCATGGCCTAGTTGTTTCATTTCCTGTCTGATCATTTTACCACCAGAATCAAAGTCAAATCACTTGTTAAGATTAGCCAAGGCCCAGCATGGTGGAGCACACCTTTAATCCCAGCACTCAGGAGGCAGAGGCAGGCGGATCTCTGTGAGTTCAAGGCCAGCCTGGTCTACACTGTGAGTTCCAGGTCAGCCAGAGCTATACGGAGAGACCACGTCTAAAACAAAACAAAATAACAAAAACCAAACAAAATCACCAACTAAACAAACAAACAAAAAAGATTAACCAAGGCTGGCAATCAAAAATGTCTATAGACCTTGCCAAATGTTTCCTGGGGTAACTGTGAAAAAGGTGAAGCTATGAATTTGACTAAACTTCCAAGTTTTCTGTCAGCTGGGGCCCATGTCTTGTAGCATTTTATACTTGGATCACCCTGCAGAGCACACTTCCTATCCACACTGCCCTATGGGACTAGTCACGAGATGGTCGCTTATCTAACACCCTGACGGACAACAGCAGAACTCAGCCTTCAGGTTTATTACGGACACTATAGCAAAAGAACTAATGACTACATGTTTTGACATGCTGAGATACTGTCCTCCTGGGTTTGTATCTATGGCAACTATTAAAGTCTGATTTTNATCTCAATTATAAATGCTACACTATATAATATTGCAGAAGTTAATAGAGAATGCCATATGCTATCTTACCATGACAGACACTGTCACAGGCAGCGGACATAGGCCAGTCCCCTGAGGGTGTGCCAAAGCAGTCTAAACCAGGGGACCTCTTGTGCCTTTCGACACAGGTGTTAAGTCAGGCCAACCTTCATCCTCAAAAGCAATACCATAAGTACATGAAATCTTCCAGACTAAAAATAGACGAGTGTTCTCACTATAAAATCACTTTCTGGGTATATTTCGGTTTTTTTACTATATATATTAAAGTGATTCAGTATACATATACAATGGCACCAAGTTTACCACAAGCCACTTGCAATTTTTCAGCTTCACCACGGGGCACAAGCCATGTCCATTCAGTAGAAATTGCATTTCACTTTTTGAATTGAGACCTTTCTCTAGGCTACCTATGCTATGTATTTTCTCATGATGTTGGACAGGAGCAGTGAGCCACAGTTCCCAACCAGCCAGGAGATCAAAAAGGAAAGCAAATGATAACCTTCAATGTCCNGGGTACCAATGTTTTTGAATACAGTGTGTTCATAGTTCATCATATGCATAAAAAGCCAATCTGTGTATGAACATAAGATGATCAACACCTGCTCAAAAAACAGGCTTTGTTTTAGGTGATTTTTTCAAAGTGTGTTCTGAGCACGTTTAGGCTTGCCCAGCTAAGCTACTACGTTTGCAGGTTAGCGCACTAAGCGCATTATTATGTGTGGTGTCAAGCAAGGAGCCCAGAATCTTCTGCAGGTTAGACAAGCGCTACTGGGGAACAGTCTTTGTACACTGTAAATATGTATTGCTCTCANTGTTAATAAAAAGCTGATTGGCTGATAGCTGGGCAGGAAGAGATTGGGCAAGACAGCCTGAGACAGAGAGAATGCTGGGAGGAAGAAGGGCGGAGTGAGCGGAGTCGTCAGCCAGATGCAGAAGGAGCTGGACACAAAATGCAATAGAGGTAAAAGCCACGTGGCAGCTTGTAGATTAATAGAAATGAGTAAATTTAAGTTGTAAGAGCTATTTAGTAATAAGCCTGAGCTATCAGCCAAGCATTTGTACATAAACAGTGTGTTTATTTGAGAGCGGCCATGGGACAGGAAAACTCCACCTACAAAGCGCTCTCCCACCAAACCAGTCTCCACCTCTAAGTACATTTTCTTTTTTGAGATAGGTTCTATTATGTAGCACTGACTGTCCTGTCCTGAAATTCACTCTGTAGANCAGGCTNGCCTCAAACTCAGAGATACACCTGCCTCTGCCTCCTGAGTGCTGGGATTAAAGATGTGAAACACTATGCCCGGCTCTAAGTGCATTTTTAAAAAATTAAAACAAATATATTTATTTATTTTAAAGTGTGTGTGTGTTCCCATGTGTGCAGATGACCACAGAGGCCAGAGGTGTCAGGTCCTCTGGAGCTGGAGCTACAGGCAGTTGTGAGCTGCCTGACCNGGATGCTGGGGATTCAACTCAGGTTCTCTGGAAGAAAAATATATGCTCTTAAACTGCTGAGCCATCTCTTCAGGCCCTCTAAGTGCATTTTTAATGCACAGTACTTTCAATTTACTACAGGTTTATTAGGAAACATCCATGTATTGCATAACAATTACCATAATCAAATTGATTAAAACATCAATTACTGGGGCTGGAGAGATGGCTCAGGGGTTAAGAGCACTGACTGCTCTTCCAGAGGTCTTGAGTTCAATTCCCAGCAACCAAATGGTGGCTCACAANCATCTGTAATGAGATCTGGTGCCCTCTTCTGTCCTGCAAAGATACATGCAGGCAGAACACTGTATGCATAATAAATGAATTTAAATCTTATAAAAGAAAATCAATCACCACATATAGTTACCACCTGTGTGTGTATGTGGGACCAAGACACTTAAAAATCTACTCCATTTTCAAATTTCAAATAAGCAATACAATATTATTAATATTACAGTGCAGTACATTAGCATTAGATTGTATACATGTATGTGTGGTGGGAGGACTCTCTCCCTTGCAGGCACAGGTGGAGTGTGCATATGCATGCATGTGTGTGCATGGGAGGGTGTTACTCTCCCTTGCAGGCACAGGTGGAGTGTGCATATGCATGCATGTGTGTGCATGGGAGGGTATTACATTGGGAGGATGTACATGGAGGGTGTACATGGGAGGATGAAGGCACAGGGAGAGGCCGGAGACTGACATCCANATGTCTTCCTCATCACTTCTCCACTTTGCTTCTTTTGAGACAGGGTCTCTCATAGAACCTGGAACTTTCTTCTTGGCTAAAAAGCTGGAAGCCCTGTCCACCTGTCCCGTCCACTCCAGTGCTCGATTATAGATGTGCACTGGCATACCCTTCTGTTANTGTTCTTAAATGCAGGTGATGGGAACTCAATTCCTCACACATTTGTAGAAAGCACTTTCCTAACGAACCACTTCCCAGCCCTGTATTTGGCCTGTAAGTTTATACTTTGATCAACACTTCCCCCAACACCACCCTGAATCTTACAGAAATGCTTAATGGCAAAACAAACAAAAACCACGCAAAAGAAACACTTTAAAGATTGTGTATAGTTAGCCAGGCAGTGGTGGTGCACGCCTTTAATGCCAGCATTCGGGAGGCAGAGGCAGGTGGATCTCTTTGAGGCAGCCTGGTCTACAGAGTTGCAGGACAGCAAAGGCTGTTACACAAAGAAACCCTGTCTCGACAACCCCTCACCCTGGGAAAAAAAAAGAAAAAAGAAAAAAAAAAGATTGTGTATAGTTGTATCTACTTCTAAAATACCGTTTTCAAGTTGTCTAAAACAACAGTCCAATGTTCACTAAAACTTACCGAAATGGGTGTAGCCAAGCCCTCTGCTTTTCCACTTTGGTCTTATCATCGCAATGGGGAAATTTCTCCGAGGCATAATCAACATTCGGATGACTTTTTCAATGCCATTGATTATAAAATAACCTCCCATTTCCTGCCAAAGACAGGGGTTATAATCTGTTGAACAAAAGAACATGTCGCTGGGCGGTGGTGGCGCACGCCTTTAATCTCAGCACTCCAGAGGCAGGCGGATCTCTGTGAGTTTGAGGCCAGCCTGGGCTACCGAGAAGGTTCCAGGAAAGGCACAAAGCTACACAGAGAAACCCTGTCTCGGGGAAAAAAAAACAAAAAAAACAAACAAAAGTACATGTCTAAGTAAACACAAAGCTATTTCTAGCCTCATGAAGTGCCAACCCCAGAGGTATACACTAGTGAAAGGGACACCTGGTCTCTGGAAACAGTACAGTCTTCAGAAAGACTTGTCAGACACACAATGGGATCCCACACAGGAGAACACAGGGCAGCTCCATCCCTTCCAACTAGGCAGACTCAGTCAAACTTGTCTTTCTGTCCCAAATTATTTCAATTTCTAAGTACCATTTAAACAAAACTTATCCCAAAATCTAAAGATAAAAATGGTAAGTTAAAATAAAAGGGGTGGGGGTGGTGGCTATATGAAAGCTTTGCTAACTAGAAATCTGGACTAGATAAATATAGGAAAGTATGTTTAATAATAAAGAGTATTTACTAACTGCCTGATGTCAAATAGGCACATCCTGCTGGATGCTCTGCTAACCATGGGTCTGCCTGTTTTCACCAGGGGAAACTGAGGCTTGGGGCAGCTTAAATTCTCCAAAGCCCCCACAACTGATTAATGGAATGGCTGTCACATCCTGATCTGACACCAAAGCATAACAGTCTCCCTAAAATCAGGCCGAAGCTACACACCCTCATTCCAGCTTGGTAGCCCAGAGCCACGTCACACTGCTGAAGAACGCAAAGGAAAAGAGACATGGGTCGTTCAATAAGCTCAGGGAATTTTACTGTCAGTAAAAACAGGCAGTACCTANAATACTTTTGTGAATAAGCATGCCTCTGAACATGTATAATTCAGAAAACTAGGATTAGAAAGATGGCTCAGCAGATAAAGGAATTTGCTGTAGGGCCTGAAGATCTGAGTTCAAGCCCTGAGACCCACGTGACGGAAGGACAGAACCAACTCCTCATATNTGTCTGCTGATCCTGAGACCTCTACACATGGCCGTGTTGCTCAAGTGCCCCCTTACCCCTACACAATAAAGAAACAGTCAGGCTTGGCGGTACAACCTTTAATCCCAGCACTGCATGTGGGGGTGGGAAAACAGGTTAAGACGGATCTCTCTGTGAGTTCAAGGCCAGCATGATTGATCTACACAGTGAGTTACAAGCCAACCAAGGCTACATAGCAAGACCCACCCCACTCCCCAGAAAGAAAGAGAGGAAGGTAATAAAAGAGAAGAAACTTTGGGTTGGGAGTATAGCCCGGTGGCATACTTATGTTTCACAAGAGCAAAGGCCCTGGGCTCAGTGTTCAGGAAGAGGAAGTAGAAGGAGGGAAAGGGAAGCAGGAAGAGGAGGAGGAGGGAAAGGGAAAAGGAAAAGATTCTACAGGAAAAAAACCTAGTACACTGCCCAAAACAATACCATTCTTTAATGTGTGGCTGCTTTCCACACTGCCTCAATAGACAGTAAGAAGAGTCACGTGGTACAGCACTCAGACCCAGTATCAACGTTCCCTATGACAGATCTAGAAATCAGAGTCAGAAAAGCTGACTTCCATTGGCAAGTTTCCTGTTTCCCCACGGCCTGGACCCCTGCACTCACCTCTGCCTCCTCATGGTGCTGAATGAGGACTTGAGGAGGAAGGTTGTACAAGTTGCAAAGNTTAGACTTTACCATGATGGGCACATAGCCGAGAAACTGTTTAATGATCCCTTTGGGGACTCCATTCACTGCCCAGCTGATGTCAGCCTACATGAAAACAAAAGAAAAAATAAACTATCTGGACCTGCAAGAACAAATGAATATTTAAAAAAATTTTAGGTGTATTTATTTTTATTTTATGTGTATGAATGTTTTGCCTGCACATATGTCTGTGTACCAATGTGTGTCTAGTGCCAGTGAAGGCCAGAAGAGGGCATTAGAGCTGCTGGAACTGGAATTGCTGGCAGTTGTGAGCCACCATATGGTTGGTGCTGGAAACCAAATCCTGGTCCTCTAGAAGAAAAGTCAATACTTTTAACCACTGATCCATCTCTTCAGCCCCACAAATGAGTATTTTAAAAGAAGAAAGAAGGCCACAGTGAATTGACTTCAAGTTTTAGATTCAGAAGATATATTCCTTAAGTGGCAACACTAAGAAAACAGACCTTCCCTATAATCTTATCAGGCACTAGCCTGAGTCTCAGAATTGTGCAGGGACAGCCACTTCGTGTCACTAATGCTCACCGTCAGCTTCCCACGATAGGTGCTCCTTCGGCCCCGGCACTCGGCTGGATAAACGCTGAGTTCTTTGCAGATGGTCCCTTTGGGCACCGATGGGGGACTGATGACAGCATCCACAATAGTAAGAGAGATGCGCTCATCTTTGAAAGCAAATTCAAAGGGAGGTATGGCCTGAAAGACAATTCATGCTGCTAAATCACTTGCATTGTTCATGGCACTTTGAAACCACACATGTTCTACACTCACCAATGTCTATCATGCCAACNCAACACATCTAAAAGGGACAACTAAAGTTACAACTAACTAGTAACTTCACCAACTAATTAGCCATAATGCATTCATTAAGGGCCTCTTTGATGGTGTGCTCTGTGTTTGACTGCACAGTAGGCTCTACAGATAGGGAAAAGGCTGAGCCAAGTCTACCTTCTCCGCACAGTAAGACAAAGAGAACTGCTGCTCGTGGGCCAGAATAGGGAAACCCTCTGCTCTCNGAGTCATTCTTCTCGTTCAGCTCTGCACATTTTACTCCCTCGGCTGAAGTCTGGCAATTCAAAGAATTCTAAGTGCCTCCCATATTTAAGAGTATCCGTCTCCAATGAATCTCCATCCCTATCTCTCACAACACAATCGTTCAGCAACAAAACCTCAGGGTAGTGTCTACTACATTATGGCTCTCCCTGTACCTAACCTCCCCCTGGAGGGAACTATCCATCCTCTTCCCTTGACTTTATCTAATGCTGAGCTTTCTAAATACCTGGATTAGTCGCACTTCCCTCCTGCTCCTGATTCAGTAAACTCTACGTTTTAGGGCAGTTCTCAAGAGTATTGGCACTGCCTTCCTGCTGGTGTCTGCTTCCTCTACACAACCAATGACCCCGAGGAGCACGCAAACCTGAGATCTAACCGGGGAACCAGCATGTTAGTACTCTCAAAGCCTAGCGCAAGGAGAGACTAAGGATGCTAACCTGAACTTATCCTCACCTGAACTTTGCTACCATTGTTAGACTGATCCTTAGGACTTTTTATCTTCCTCAACATGCCTAACTCAGAACAGTAGCCAATTTTTCTCTTTAAAATTCTAAGGGAAGGAAGCCGGGAGGTGGTGGTGCACGCCTTTAATCTCAGTACTCCGGAGGCAGAGGCTGAGGATCTGTTNGTTCGAGGCCAGCTTGGTCTACAGAGTGAGTTCCAGGACAGCCACGGCTACACAGGGAAACCCTGTCTTGAACCCCTCCTCCCCAAAGAAAACTCTAAGAGAAGGAAACTGAAGGATGACCTTGCTGTGGTCTGTCTGACCCAGCTTGGAACCTNTTGAGGTAGTTTTAGAACGTACGAGTCCAGGTGGGAAAGGGTGAGCGCTGTGAATGGGCAGAAAANACAGTCCCAAATAGATCACTTCCTCACTCTCATCTCACAGTGCCCAGGAACGGACCGCACAAAACCAGGGTTCGTACTCACANACAAAGCCAGAAATCACAAATACATCTTTTCCTACACTACTCGGCTACAAGTCGCAACGAAGCGTTTTTCTCTCTGAACTACCCAAAGCATTGCACGGTGAGTGAGCGTCACTACTTAAGGCCATACTGAGGCCCCCCGGCCACCTCCTCCAACCTCTGGGACCCTCGGGGCCCCACTTGGGCCGCTGGTAGGGCTCAGGAGCCGAGGGCGCGCCGCTCACCTGCACCGCGTGGCTCAGTCCCTCCAGCACCGCGTAGTTGAAGGAGTCCACGTGCGCCCGCGTCAGGTCCTGCAACGCCGCCTTTTGCTGCTCCGGGGGAATCGCGTAAGAAGGGTCGGTCAGGTGCTTTAGGCTGGGCCCGCTGGGCAGGCTCCGCCACCGGCCGTCGAGATCCATGCTTTTGCCACCCCGGGACCGGAGACCAGAGCTGCGACTCCGCTCGCGGCCGGCAGGAATGGCCGGAGCCCCAGACTCCCCACGGCCTGCTGGGAAATGTAGTTCCTCTTGTTCTGCCCGCCCCACCCTGGTCCTTCCATTTTTGCAGGGTCGACTGGGAACCAAAACCGTGGCGTGATTGGGCCGGTTAAAACTACACACAGAGGCGAATCCNCCTCTTCTCTCAGCTGTATCCTGCAAACCGCTCTAAATAAAACCCACTCCACTTTAGTATGTGACCTCTGTGGCCCTTATTCGCTCACCCTTATTCGCTCAATCAGTCAATTAGGACCTGATAGAACTATCTTCAAAGATTCTCTTTTGTTCCTTTGGGCAGCTTTCCGAGTACATCCTGATACTGACCCTAAGAGACTCAGGAGTCTTGGCTTCAACCGAAATACAGATGTTGGGCACCAACCTCTGTCCTCTCTACCCAATTCCTTCCTTCCTTC
>LZPO01027386.1:465431-481713 GCA_001675575.1 Neotoma lepida | reverse complement strand
AATCTGTGTGCCAGGTGTGGTGGCACATGCCTTTAATCTCAGCTCTGGAAGGCAGAGGCAGGCAGATCTCTATGAGTTCTAGGCCAGCCTGGTCTACATAGAGAGTTCCTAGACAGCCAAGGCTATATAATAGAGAGACCCTGTCTCAAAACAACAACAAAAAAGAACTGTGTTAATTCCTAAGCCATTGTTTTTGGTGTTGATAAAAGAGAATTGCTAGAAAATCTTTTAATAATAAAAAAAAGATTCTCAAGTATTATAAACTTTGGATCCAATTTTATATAGCAGTTAGTTTAGATGTAATAAATACCATTTTCTTTTATTACCAAAAAAAGAGAAAATTGCTTTCTGATTTCATTTTCAAATTGTTCATTTGTAGAGTTCTGAAATGCAATTGAGTTTTACATGTTGATGTCGTACCTAGGAATTTTGCTAAAGGTTTTCTCTATGTACGATCTTGTCATCTGCAAAGANACATACTTACACTTCTTTCCAGTTTGGATGTCCTTTTTTTCTTTTGGCTAATTGCTTTGTCTAGAACCTTTAGTGCACTGTTTGTTTTTGTTTTGTTTTTTTGAGGTGGGCATGGCTGACACACGGACTCTATATGTAGCTCAGGTTGGCTTTGAACTTGTGATCCTCCATTTCAGCCTCNAAAACTCTGGGATTACAGGCATACACAACCACATCTGGTTTACCTTTAAAACACTTTNGAAACAATTTTTATATGTATCATTTATTTGTGACAGAGACAAATGTATNTGTGAGGGTTCACACTTGCCACCATGAACATGTGGAAGTCAGAGTCACTTTCAGGAGTTGGGTCTAACTGTCCCCCTGATTGAGGCAGTCTCTCTTGTCTTTACACTCTGCATATTCTGCAATAGCTGGCCCATGAGCCTAATATCTCACCACAGAAGTGCCGGAATTGCATTTGCAAGCCACATCTGCCTTTTTGTAGGTTTCGGGGATCAAACTCAGGTTGTTGCGTTTGTGAAGCAAGCATTCTTGCAGAATTAACAAAGTTGTTATTGGTCTCTGAGTTTATTCCACTGTGGTCAGAGAACACATGTGTTTTGATTCCCTCACATCTACTGTGGCTTGTTTGATAGCTTAGCATATGATTTCTGGCACAGAAGGATCCATGTGCACTTGAGAAGAATCGGGTGAGATGTATGGCAAATATCTGTTGGCTCTACTTGCTTTAGTGTTGTTTCTCAATGTGCTTCTCTGTAGACGTTCTATCCGCTACAGAAAGTGGAAGGCTGAAGGGTCTCAAATCTTATGGCTGAATTGTCTTTTTCCACTCAATTGCGTCAGGGTTTTGCTTCATGGACTTTGGCCTNTCTTGCTGGATGCTTATGTTTATGATTGTATCTTCCTGAGGAACTGGTCTTTCACCATGATAAAATGTCCTCCTTAGTTAATGATGTTTTGAAGTCTATTTTGTCTAATATTAATANAGCCATTCCAGTTCTCAGAGTTACTGTGTACATGGTATGTCTTCTTACATCTTTATACTCTCAAATTATTTGTAGTTTTTAAACTAAAATGTGCCTCCTACAGATAGCATATTGTTGGGTCTTTGGTCTTTTTTCCTTTACAATCCATTTTGCCAATCTTTGCNTATTGATTGGGTATGTTTGATCCATTTGCATTTAATGAAATGATTGAGATAGTAGGATTTACCCGCCATCTTGCTCTTGGTTTTTGACCCATCCCCTCCTTCTTCAGGGACCCCTCTTCTGTATGTGTTGGTATGCTTAATGGCATCCAGTAGGTCTCAGAAACAGTTTATTCTTTTTTCCTTCCTACTCTTCAAACTGGATATGCTTCTATTTCCAACTCATTCCCATATTATGGACTGTATCTTTTTTCTTTGCATAACTCATAATTAGTATCAAAAATCAGCATCTTTTGATATAGTTGAACAACTCTGGAAACAAAATACTCTAGATTCACCCTTCTTCCTTCACTATTTCTTTCCCTGTTCGTCTCTCTCCTGACTCCCTTTGGAGACAGGGTCTAACTATGTGTACCTCAGGCTGTGTCAAAGTCTTTAAAAAGAAAAAAAACTCTCTCTTTGTGTGTGTGTGTGTGTGTGTGTGTGTGTGTGTGCAAGCACCTGTAGTACAAGCCTATGTGGAGGGCAGAGAACAATAGTCAGTTCTCTCCTGCCACCTCATGAGATTCAGGGATCAGACTCATCAGGCCTGCATGCAAGCACCTCTACCTGATGAGTCATCGCTGGTCCAGCCTTGNAGTCTTACTCTTCTTGCCTCAACCTCCTAAGGGCTAGACATACACATCTTGTTTCTTTGTCTTTACTGTATAATTATTTCTTAGCAGTTTGTGTTTTTGAGTCTCAGTTTCACTTTTGAGTCTACCCCTCTCTCCGTTTGTCAAGCTTTTAGATGCATTTTGTGTGTTCATGGTTGTATGTATAGGTGTGAGCAGGAACAGGTACATGTATTTATACCTCAGGCCCTGGCCACCTTTATTTTGAAATGGTTAGGCTAGCTAACCAGTGAGCCCCAGGGACCTGTCTATCTCCACCTTCCCAGTGCTAGGATTAAAACCGAAAGGATTAGTATCACTCAGGACCCCAAGACCAAGTTCTCAGCACAAAGGAGATTTATTTGCCCCAGAGGGACAGAGGGCAGGGAATAAGAGACAAAGACAAGAGACAGAGGATGAAGGGGAAGGGGAAGGGAACAAAGGAGAAAGGGAAGGGGTAATTTGTCCTGGAGTGGGACAAAGGACTGTCTGGATAGAGAGGAGACAGATGTGGCACATAGGCAAATGGCAGTTTGTAAAGGTAAAAAGGGGGAACCCATGATAGGACAAGGTGTTTAATTTTAATTGGGCATGTTAATTAGAGCAGCCAAAGGAGGCTTCTGATGGCTGGACTTTAATACTTTNATAGCTGGACCTTGGTAGTCAGCCTCAGGAGGAAGTGGCCAAATAAGGGAACAGACCTTGGTGGCTAGTCTTAGGAATGTAATCTAACAGTTTAGCAAGGCAGTGGGAATCGGGGAGAAGGGCAAGGCCTGCCAGAGCCATGTTTGCCATGCTCAAGCTGGCCAAAGGCCCTTCAAAAACTGCACCACCAAGCCTAATTTAAAAAAAAAAGTGAATTCTGGGGGTTAAATATGTAAGGCAAGCACCTTACACACTTTAATGGTGTTTTTTCATGTTAATAAAGCAAGATAGTTCTTGGTCACTTTTTTTTAAAGAAAATATTTTATTTTTTATTTATGTGTATGTGTGTGAATACTTAAAGAGGCCAGAAGGAGGTGTTGGGTTCCTTGGAACTACCCAGCATGGGTACTGGGATCTGAACTCCAGACCTCATAATTGAACANCAAACACTTTTAACCACCGAACTCTCTCCAGCCCCTTGTCACAGTTTCTTCCCATATGTGTTCCTATCCCTTTGCCTCTTTTCTCTCTTCAGCTATTCCTACTATGTGCGTGTTGGTATGCTTCATGGTCTATGAAACAATGCTCATTTTTAAAAATTATTCAAAACTCGATCTGTCTCCTAATTGCTATTCTCTCTGGTCTCATATCATTCTCAGTCTCCTTCAGATCTCTACACACACTTGAAATAGGGGAATTAAAGTCTTTTGCTTAGTAGGTCCAATACCTGGGCTCTACCCATCTCCCATACAGTTCCTTCGTTCTCTTCTTGGCCTACCCTATAATTAGTATCANAAATTAGGAAATCTTAATTAATTTTGGAAATTGAATACTTGCTCTCTTTAGGATTTGTTGCTTGATGACTTCCCTGAATAATCACTATGACNCCTATGTTCTTTGTCACGTGTGTTTCTGCTCAATTAGCTAAATGCTCAACTAATGATTGAGCCAAGATTTCCTTGAACACCTACACTCACACATTTGCTGAGGGNTCTATTCCTGTTTGGTAGTGGTGTCTTCAATACCTGTGTAAGCATTTTATAATTTTGCCTTGATATTTATTGATATCTGTATCTGATCAGTACAGAGCCTGAACATCAGAGATAAAAAACAGGGACTTTAGAGGGGTTCCCTGGTCATTCCCACAGCCCTACCCNTGTACATGACCTTCTACGGTCTCATGAATATATTGGAGTCTTTAAAAGCCTCCTGTGGATATCTCATGCCTCAGTTTGCCCACTTGCATTTTTTGGTCAGTTGTTTGTTCCAAGAGGTATAATTACTTTAGGAAGTTGAAATGTAAAATAATTGTTGCTATCACTTTTGNCAAGCACACTGGGAGAAAAGGCTGTTTACACTGAACAAGCTCTGCATCACATCAAATAAAAATAATCCTGGGAGCATAGGCTTAACAGAACTACTAGGAAGTCTAATGAGCTAGCTATGGTGGCACACACCTTTAATTCCAGCGNATGGGAGACAGAGACAGGCAGATTTCTGTGAGTTCAAGGCCAGCCTAGTCTACATAGTGAGTTTCAGGACAGCCAGGGGCTACATAAAGAGACACTTGCCAGAGAGACAGAGACAGAGAGACAGTGAGAGAGAGACAGGGAGAGACAGAGAAAAACCAAAAACAGCAAGTCAAATAATAACAACACACAAAGCCCATAGCAAAGGTGGAGTGCTGAGTACACTGGGTCCCAGGCAGACAGCTACCTAGCAGCCTCCCCTCCCCTGGGGCAATGTTCAATGACACTGGAGGACTTCTCTCACAAACTGGGCCCATCTGCCACCAGANGCTCTTCTTTCCCCTGATGAAGTTGTAGTTCATGCAGGGCNTGGCAGGACACACTTGTAACCCTATACNGGCTCTTCTATCTCTGAAGGGCAGAGGTGACCCTCTGAGAACCCTCTGTGCCTCCAAACCACCAGGAACACCAAGAACAAGGTCTAGATGTTAACACTAGCCTTGCAGCAACCCAAAAAAGTTGCATCATCCGTAACAACGGTGAGTTTTCTGGTTTTAACTTGTCCTGCTTCCGTCTCTGCCTACCCAGCTTCATGGTAGTCCTAGAAACCAACAGCCACGAAACCATGGTGAAGTCTGACAGCCATTGTAAGATACAAAAATGGCCTGAAGGCAGGCCACCTNTACAGAGGAGTTCAAAGCAAACAGTCTCACAGTCCAAGAAATACAAATTACCTTGTGGACCTGTTTGCATCCACACACTGAAGTGCTGTGGTGTCTAGACATCTTCTTGAGATTTACAGGTATCTAAAAACCCAGGCTGAGCCAGATGATTAGCAAATTGTTCTCAGCAAATAGCTTCATCTCAGAGGCCCTATCCAACTCCACCCTACGCTGGAAGCAGACACAGTTCTCCTTCACAACCACTGGTCTACTTGACCATTGTACCATGATTCAGATGGTGCACAAGACACTGGAGAGGACACACTNGAGCCTGGCAGCTGACTGTTGCCTGTTGACTTCTCTAATAAATAACATTTGGTTAGGAAACTATGGTCATATCTGGCTTGGCTCTGTATGGTAGGCGAGCTTAGAATTATGTTCAACCATTTTCAGAGTTGAGGAAAGAACAAAGAATATGCAACAGAGACCCCAGATGGCGCACAAGAGGCCAGGATATTTGCCGTCCTGCAATTTACAGGAAAGTCCTGCCTTCTTCTAGGTGGTATCGTAGACTGAGATAAACAGTGATAGCCAAGGCTAGTCAACACCCACAGTAAAATGACACAAAAATGACACTTGAAATANCTTTCCTTTACTTTAATGCTCCAGGCATTTAAAACATTCATATAGTTGCCTTACTTCAGAAATCCATTTCCTCTTAGGTGCAGGTTCTGTGTCCAGGACTGGAGGCACATACATCAACCACCGAACCCCCAAAGACAGCACCCACATGCCACATGCAACCTACTTTGGCACCTTGTCATTTTTGTTCATGGACCCCCTCTCTGCCACACCCANGAACACAACCACAACTGCTCATAAAAACACTTTCTAGCATCATTGACATTGGCTGGTTTTGTGGATCACAGCCCATTTCCAGTGCTCCCCAATGTCCCGTGCATGCGCGTGTCATCCCAAAGAGCTACAGAAACACACTGTCAGCTGGTGTGCATGCCAGCTCCTGCTCTTCTCTATCTCACAACACAGAGGCACTTAAATATTCTTGGCAAATGGACTTTATAATTGCCATTGAAGTCAAGTGTGAGGGGAGGGGCTTTTCTCCCATAATTAATGAATAACTCTGATATATATTAGATTTATAGATTTGTGTCTGTTTATATTTGCTATCGAGGACTTAATAAACTGCTTATGTCAATGAAAGCATGTTTGATTTTCCAGATGCTTGGATGAGAAGCAAACTGAGAAACTGCTTGGCCAATACTTATACTACAAATATATATGTCAATAATATCTGATTGTTCTTATAGAATTGCTTGCTTCAAAGAGTATTTTTGAGCCTTAATCCTTAAGTGATTCTTCCAAGGTAATGTGTTTGTCCTGCTTCCCGAAGTAACGGTTCAAGGCACCTCAAGACATATTGTTACCCGAGGTTCTGATTCAATCAGCCGCAGGTGGGAAGGGCCATCAACTTCTTTTTAACTTCATGGGAAATTATAGCATGTAGTCAGCACTGAGAACCTTGGGACTAAAGGCCTTTGAGTCTTCCTCCTGCTCTTTTGTTCTCACAGAAAGCCCTTGAGGTAGTCCCTGGGTCAGGGAACATCTCCTCCATGAGATAAGAAGCTAAGGCACAGCGAGGTTATTTGGCTCATGTGACATTGTGCAGTCAGTCAGATGACAGAGCCAGGAGTGGAAGCAATACCTCCAAATAAATAACCCCCTTCCCCAGCAATGGGCAACACTTACACCAACTAACCACGAAGACTGGCTGGGGAGCCAGGCATGACCATCTGTGCCAATGACACCATGGAACGACACAAAACGGTTCAGAGCCAACCTTCTTACTTGGTGGGAAGTAAATGCCTAAAATGGCTGAAGCTATGGGAGGAGTGAACTCAACCCTTCCCATTTCCCCTTATACAGATGTTATGGACTTGTTCAGGCTTCTTACAAAACCTGTCAGGATTCAAAAAGACTTACTGACATCTGCCTTGTCAACNCTTTCACCTTAAGAGCCAAACACTTTGGAATATCTCTGTGACTTGGGTCTAAGAACATACATAGACCACCTTGCTTTCTCCATTACTGGCCCACCTAGACTAGCCAAGGACCCAGCACCCTCCACTTTCTCAGTGAGTGTGCATCTTCCCAAGATGTGTCTAATCCCTCTGCTTTCTCAGAAGTTCCTCAGTGCTNACCCATCAGCTGTGCTGGGCCTCAGANACCGACTTCATANCGAATGTTGTACTTTGCTCTGGGTGCCAACATATTCTAGGCAACCATGGCACCTTTACCCCCTAATTCTGGATTCCCATGAGTTGGGACTTTCTTCACTTCAGTATAATGCATTCTGCTACCCATGGACATGTAATAAATAATCTCATCATCCCTTTCCTCTCCCTAGGTTCCCACCTCTCATTCTCCAGCTCTTTGTAAAAGTCTTATTTGACTGCAGAACATACCAAGTAGATGCACATGAAGAAGCACATATATACACCAGAAAAAAACCACACTATGCTCTGGGAAGAAGGGCGGCATTGGCTATGTCTACTGTGGTTTCCAGGACAATCTTTAGAAGAAGAACCNGTTTACTCAGCCAATACTGAATACATATGACATCTTCCCACTGCTTCAGGAGTGGGCTCCCCAGAAGCCTGTGAAACACAAGTGGATCTGTGACATGGAAACCAGATGTCGTATACTTTTGTTGACACAGGAAGCTGTGCAAAGCTCCAAAAATAGTTCTTTCTCACTCAGGCAGGACACATTCTCATTCAGAGGGCTTCTCTCCTGTTACCTACATGCATAAGCAGACAGGGCCCTTTCTGGAATGGAACCTGTCCCTCCAGGCCCTTGGAGCCAAGGAGGACAGATATGGGGAGAACTAAGAGGTGAGGAGGGGGATGGGGAATGGAATTCTACCTTCCCTGACTCCCAGAGAGGATTGTTACAAAGGTTCAAAGGTGGGGAGGGGAGTAAAGGGAAGAGAAATCGCAAAGCTGCATTCAGAATTCTGATTAAATCAAAGATAACTGAGGCTCGTGATATTTCAGAGACCCCCACCCACCCACACCGTTAAGTAAAGTAAGATATCATGTTTTCTTTTTTCTCTCTTTCTCTCTCATGCTTATTTGATGCTTACAGATTCATCAGGCCTGGTGCTTTTGTTTCTAAAACATGCAGTGAGCAAAATACACTGTTTGGTGCCCACAGGACCCCTGGCAAGTGCTCACTTGTAGGCCACCAGGAAGGTGACAAGCAAGAGGCCTTCACTGACAGGCCAGTATCCAGCATGGACTGTGCTGCATGCTTGTCCGGGGTTTAGTGGGACATTGTGTCACAGAGGGGATGTGCAGGGAACATGTGGCCACCTCCAAAATGCTCTAAGGTCCAGTCTGGTCCAGTGAGGCTGCACTGGACACAGAGCTAAGGCACTAACGCTGCTGTAGCAGGTAAGACGACACCACTCGGAGGTCTCTGGGCTGCATCCTGGGGAGGAGGGAGCTCTGCTCCCTGTGCCACCCAAGGCCAGAAACTGTTCAAGGGATGAGATCCCACCACAACCAAATCCCTGGTTCCGGAAGTGTTCGAGTCTCCCTCAGTGACGTGCATCAGTTTCCTAAGGTCTCACAGCACTGAAGACAGCGTAACCTGCTCTCCCACAGCTGCCTTCTCTTCACACACTCTTCTGCACATCTGTTCCCAGCATGCCTTGACAAGGAGCAGTCCAGTCACCTCACGCTCCTCTGGATGCCATACATTTCCCAAGGTGGCTCTGACCTCCCGGTCCTTCACAGCTTGATGAACGCAGCCGGCTGCGGCACCTGCTCCGTGTCCGGGGGTGGGAAGACACTGGATATGGCTATGTCCACGATTCCCTGGCACAGTTCTGCATAGAGCTTCCTGAAATAAGTTTTTAAAGATATCACTGAGGGTGTTCATCAAAGTGCAAGAGAAAAATCAAAGCTGGGTATGGTGTGTGTGTAGGGGGTGAATTTCAATGAAGATCTGTCCTAGAAATGTATCACATGACCCCTTTGTAANACTTGTCTCTGTACCAACAAGAGGCTCTGCACACAGATAAAACACGCAAGGCAGTATGTTAAGTATTTGAGCAGGCCCTGATGGGAACAAAACAAACAACTCCTGCTGACTAGCACAGAAGGCGATTTCAGCAGCATCAGGATCCCTACCTNTCCTGTCTGTGAGGGAGTGCATGCGGGGTAAGCATCATCCAAGAAAATCCCCACCTTCTAAGGAGGAAGGGACACTAGCCAAGACTCTGGGACTGACAGTTAAGATGGGACCCAGGAAATAGAGAGTAGGCAGACAAAGAATGGATGACAGCTTAGAAACGCAGAGGAAGAGAGTGTGCATGCTGGGTGTGAGAGAGGGAGGAGTCTGTGAGTGTGCATGCTGGTGTGAGAGAGGGAGGAGGCTGTGAGTGTGCATGCTGGTGTGAGAGAGGGGGGAGGAGGCTGTGAGTGTGCATGCTGGTGTGAGAGCAGTAGTGTGAAAGGAACATAGCCTATACTGACAAGACAGAAGAACTCAGGGTAACCGGGAGAAATGGAACCGGAAAGCGGAGCAGTGTGTTGTGGACTCTCTGAGGCCCAAGGTAGTAGGTCCAGTGGGTAACCTCCTCCGGGGCAGCATCGCCCATCATCTTGTTTCCCTTGCTGTGGTTCCAATCAGCACACCGCAGCTTTCCCTCCAGTGCTGCTGACCGCTAACAACCACAGCTGCAAAGCGGAAGGCACAGGAGGGAACCCATCTCTCTGATTCGCTCGAGGGACTCCATGGCAGCACGGGTCCCCAGAGCCAGCTGCTTAGGATGGAAGCTTAGAGCAGGCAGAAGCCTGAGATGTGAGGGCCAAAGAGGAAACATCTGAGATGAGGCTTTGGCTGATGTGACCCCCACAACTTGCTCAGGAGGTGTTGGGAATCCAAGTGGCCAAATCCAAGGANAAGAGTCCAGGCCAGCCTACCCAGGCCCAAAGTCTTAACCATTCTAATTCCCAGAAGATGCTGTGTCCCACCAGCTAGGAGAAGGTCCTCTTACACCATTCCCACTCCCACTGCACAATGACATGTCCACCCAGCAGCCTCCCCCATCACAGAACTACCTCTCCTATCCCTACCCCCTAGGCTGCTAGGTCTGTATTTCACCTCCGGGAAGCCATGCTTCCATTTGCTCTCTTAGGAAGTCCTAACTGCTGGCCCTTCATCTGTCCTGCTCTTTCTTCTCTCTCCACTCTCAACTCCCCAGCCCTTCCCTCTGTTCACACAATCAAGTCCCATTTTCAAGTTTGGTAGCCCAATTATTCAAGCTCTCATTTCTGAAGGGACAGAGCCATGGCAGCCCTTCAGTGGAGGGTGTTAGTTCCCCAAGGACCACAAGCTATAAAAATATACTGTGCATATAAATTACTACTGTGAGCATCTCCCACGAGGAGAGCTGGAGCAAAGAACTGACACACAGACCAGTTTCAAGGTGGCCAGGCCAACTTGTATCTTAACCATTGGTGACACAGGAAGACTTAGTGTGGCACAGGTGTCTCACAGCCACCAGGCCATCACCGGAAGCCCAACCCTAGGGGATCCACACATAGAACCATGTCACTAGAAGAATTGGGTTGGCATGTAAGGTTGGGCATAATATAAAGAAATCTTTTGCATTAGTTACTATTGTATTGTAATAGTTAATAGCTAATAGAAAGACAATATAAAAACATCTCTACTTAAATAAAATCCAAACAATTGTAGATCAGGTGAGGCTGGGCTGATGAGACACTCAGTGGGAAAAGGCACTTGCAGCATAAGTGTGACAACCTGCGTTCAGTCCCCAGAACCCACGTAAAGGTGAAGAGAGAACTGACTCTACGAGCTTGCCTTCTGACCTTCACACACATGCTGTGGCACATGTGTCCCCGCACACACACAAACACACACACAATAATAATAAAGAAAAAGAAAAAAAAGTCAAGTGAGTGAAAAATTCTTAACCAGGAAGTATGGTTTGCACATTCAAAGAATATGGACAGAGAACTGTGTGGCAGGCACAGGGCCAGGCTCAAAGATTCAAAAGTGGCCAAGGAAAACAAGGTTGGAGACATCATAGTGTGGACATTCCATAAAGAAAACAAAAATTGGTTGTTTGATAGCAACTAATGCAATGGAAGAGACACTAATGCTCTGGGTAGAGAAAACGGGAGCCTTAGTGAGGGAGGCAGGGACTCCACAGAAAGCNAAGACCACACAGTGGGGAAGAGCTGTCCTAGGGAACGGCATCCATCTTTGGTGGAGCTACAGGGGCAGGCGAGGCAGAAGGGGGAGTATGGCTTCTATTTTCTCACCCAGGCTGCTCTGGGAAGAAAGGATTTTATGGGGGCAGTGCAGAAATAGAAATTCTGGTAAGGAGGCTCTCTGCAAACTTCCCCCAATGATGGAATGTGACTCACACAAAGGAACAGAAGGCTGGAGGCAGAGTCCACAGGACCCGTGGCCCGACGGGATGGGAGCAGAAGGCAAGCTCTCCGCCAGTTCCCAAGGAGGGAGATGGCGGCCCCTCCATTCCGAGCCATGGAAAAGTCTGGAGAGGAGGACAAGGGGGTGATGCTTCCTGTTAGACACATAGATATCCTCACAGGATCTGGGGAAGGCAGGTGCAGACATGGGTCTAGAACTTAGGAGCTGCTTAATCTTGTGGTTTTATTATGAAGATAAACAAGGAACACACACAGGGGAAGTGGAGCAGAGAGCCAAAGGCCACCCAGAGCCAGAACCTGAGGTCCTTGGTGAGGAAGAGAGAGTCCAGCTTGCTTGCAGCCCCCCTACTCGGCCCTATCTGGTATACAGAGACTAGAAGCCACAGAGAAGAAAGATTCAGTAAGAGGGAAGCAGGCACCTCCAAAGCTGCCACAGAGAAATGAGGACATTACTGAAGGTAGGTTTGTCATTTCAAAGGATGCTTCCTGGAGAAAGATAAGGCAGCTCCTGAAAGTGCTGTAGTCCAAAGACTGGTCCATGAAGGGGGCAGGTTAGNGGTGCACTCCCTGGAGCAGAGTGCAGTTTCATGGAGAGGCAGCTGGAGAATCAATACAGGCACGTGGTACTGGGAGCCCTGCAGGCGTGAAGGAGAGGTCGGCATGGAAAATGGAGAAGATGGGAGGGCTTCAGGAGGGGAGGGTGGGGCAGAGCACGCTGGAGGAGTGTGCCTTTGATAGAAGGGGCAGGAGGAAGCACTAGACACGAGGCTGTCGATGCTGAGCGAGGACTTAAGAACCACCTGCCCTCCTCCACCCTCAGCATCTCTTGCTGGTACTCCTCCAGGGCTCAGTTCCAGCCATCACCCAGGGGGGNCTGGGTTAAGTCATTTCCCCTTTGACCTTCTTCTCTACTAGAAAGCTTATTTGTCTCAGTCTGTGATCACATTCACCCGGTCCTTTCCTTTACCCACAATCCTTCCCAAGAACCCACACCCACTGTGGGACCTGGAAGGTTAGGCAGAGCCTAGCAGGCACCTGTTGGCTGCAGGGACTGAAAAATGCAAGTGAATCATCTATTGAGTGGCAAAGGCCTGGGCCTTTAAACTGTTATGTGTTCACACTGTCCCCTGTGGGTGGGGCTTTCTCCTAAACCACAGGACAAACACCTCAGCTTCTCCAAGAGGTACACATGAGATCCATGGAAGTTCTCNACATGATGAAAGTGAATCTTCAGAACATCAGACAACAAAGGAGGGTCATGCCCTTGTGGCTTGCCTGTCCAGCAAGACCCTCCACAGGAAGTCCAGCTCACTCTCCTACTGCCCTTTCCTACTCTCCACACACTAGCGCCAGGTAGGAGGAGGACGATGCCATCCTGCTTCTGAGGGCAGGTTCTCCTCAGCTGAGCACCTAATCTTGCATACAACCCAGTACAAAGCAAGGTCCCTGTGTCCCTTTGAACAGTCTCCCCACTGTGCAGCTGAGCCCTGTTGCCTCACATCCTAGCTCAGGCTCTACTGTGTCACCTCCTGCCTGGGAAGCCCTTGAATTTCACTGCTTCTCTTACTCACAGGGTCTAGCTTATTCACCTTGTCACATGAACGTGANGGTGGCAGGGTTTCTCTTAGTTTGGGGTGGGGGTTATTTCTGTTGTTACTTGGAGGCAGGATCTCACTCTCTAGACCAGGCCATCCTGGAATTCACTGTGTAACCCAGGATGGCCTTGAAGCCACAGTGACCCTCCTGCCTCAGCTTCTCTAGTGCTGAGATTACAGGTCTAACCCATCATACCCAGCTTAGTCTTGTTTGAAACCCTGGTGGCGTGAACACACAGGGAAATGGCTCCNCTAAGCCTTCCTGCCAGCCAGGGTCTCCAAAGGACTCCCCTCACTGTGACAGCTATCCTGANGGCAGTCCAAGGGTCCATGCTTGAACCTGTCAGACTACCCAAGGTGCANGCCCAACTTCCAGTTGTTCAACACAGGTGGGTTCAGGCTTACTGAGCACACGCAGGGGCACCGTTGACTTCAATGAGCCAGACCTTCAGCTCCTCNTCTACCATGAAGTCGAAGCCAAAGAGCTGAAAGCTCTGGTAAGGGAGGTGTCTGGTGCTGATGGCCGGCTCCACACTCATGAGGCAGCTCCTGTGAGGTAAAAGGGGGAGAGCTGGCTGAGAATGGAGTGGTAGGGGCAGAAGGAACACATAGACTATGCCTGGAAGATCTTATACCAAGTGTGCATAAAAATCAGCTTCAACTTACTTATCTTTTTCCATTGATAAATCCACCAACAGATTATTCAAGAGAAGGCTTCTTATCAAACAACTTGTTAGGGACACCTGCATCACTCCTGTCCTTCCAGGGCAAAGCTGCTAGTGCAGGCCCCACTACGGGCAGCTCAGCACCAAGTCACCATGCATCTCCATCAGTGCAGATGTCACTAGCTGCTGCCATAGTTGTTTATGGATATCACCAGCTGGCCAGTGAGCCCCAGTCATCTACCTGTCTCTGCCTCCACAGTGCTGGAGTTTCCAGGCACCGCACCAGGCTCTAAATATGGGTGCTGGCGATGGAACTCAGGGCCTCATGTTTGCACACCAATGACTTTACTGAGTGAGCCATCTCCCTAGACCACACCCTGCATTTTGCCGTGTGAAAAGTGGACTGGCATTTGTTGGAAAATGCCAGTTAAAGCAGGAGTTGCAGAAAGAAAGCTGGGCAGCATTGATTTCTCTTGCTAGCTCCAGATCTACTGCCAATACTGCTAATGGAACAGTTAAGATTACAAGTATTCAAACTAAATATTGAAATTATCACAGAATTCTTATTAGCACCAACTATTATTTTTAATTAGATTTTAATAACACAGAAAGAAGTTAAAATTGAATCTTACAAACATACTGAGTAAATAGAGGAAGTTTGTCCTTGTGATTGGACACTTTACTCAGGTGACTCTTCTTAACCCTCACAGTATAAATTGTCTGAATAAAGTTGGCTATTGCATGAGACTTTAGTCTGCCCATTTATTGGCTCCATTCTCCCAGGTTCCACCGCCTCAAGAGTGGTAAACACACCATCATGCTTGGCTCATTTAAAAGTGTTTTAATTAAAATATATTTAAAATACTATAACTAAGAAAAAGTCAGAGGTTTAATGAAAGGAACAACAGAAAAGCATTGCAATCTGACCCACAAAGCTAAATTTTTTATCTGCTGGGAGGCNAGGATGAATAATCCACAGTAAAGGGTTTTTCATCATTAGAAACTGCAGGCAGTGCACCTTTTTTAGCTGGAGTGGGAGTCAACAGGAGGCTGTCTGGGGAAAAGGAAAAGCCGAGCCATGAGCAACACTCAGGAACACACCCCTGCACTGCAGGGAACAACCAGCAGGGGGCGAGGAAGCGCCTAATAAACGGTGTGAGAAGTCGGGATTACTTCATATTTTATTTTCTCGGTGTAGAAATTCTAACCATCTCCAACCTGTGACTAACAGAGAACTTCACATGTAATACCAGACAAAGCATAGGTCTAAAACATAAGAAATAAGGAAAGAATGTCTGTCAACTGCTTAAACTCTGGAATAGTCACACAATGGAAAGATACACAGTAACAAAAAAGGAAAAAACTACTGCTGTGTAGACAAATAGAACGACATGAAGCTGACAAGAGTCAAACTCAAAACAGGGACCATAGTGCAATTCCATTTCACTGTTTAAGCAGACAGGACTCCGTATCAATAAAGATGGAAAGAGAAGGCTACCTTTGTC
The DNA here is from genome assembly GCA_001675575.1 of Neotoma lepida. Classification (NCBI taxonomy): domain Eukaryota; kingdom Metazoa; phylum Chordata; class Mammalia; order Rodentia; family Cricetidae; genus Neotoma; species Neotoma lepida. Next base: position 466,386 of record LZPO01027386.1, on the reverse strand, counting down.
AAGGGATCTTATTTTAAGGGCATTACAAGGAGTCTCTGTGGATGCCGAATTCCTCCCTCCCTTCTTCTCTCTCTCTCTCTCTCTCTCTCTCTCTCTCTCTCTCTCTCTCTCTCTCTCTCTCTCTCTCATTTGTTTATTTATTCTGGAAGCAGGGTCTCATTACATAGCTCAGACTAGCCTGGGGCCCTCAATCCTGCTGTTTCAGTCTACCAGGTGTTGGGATCAAAGAAGCATGCATACTATAAATATTTTATATCATGATCTGTATGTTCACATAGGTGAGTATATGCATAACTTAAAACTCACTGAACCATACTTTGGGGTATTATACCTCAGTTTTTAAATTTACTAGGTTTTGTAACCTATAATAAAGAATACTGACACTAAAAATTTACTTCTAGTTATACTAACAAATGAATCAAAAGGAAAAAAAGACACTAGAAACAAGTCAGGAGCAGTAAATACAAGCACAAGATACACACTAAATACAAGATGTGCAGACAGGATCCCTACAGCTAGCTGTCTAGCTGGAGCAGATGAAATCAGTGAGCTCTGGGGTCAAGTGGGAGACCCTGCTTCAATACTTAAGGTGCAGGCTGGCCTCTACACACACAAGCACACATGTGAACCCACACATGTGCACAGGCACCTGCACATACACATGTGTACACACAGACACACATACCACATGTATCTACACCTGCAAAAAAATATATATAATAAAATAAAAGTGAAACCATACAATGTCTCTATGACCAGGATGGAATTATGGAAAATCCGCAAACACTTGGGTAAAGCAAAAATGTTTATATCACACAAGGCAGGGTGTGCGCACTAGGGAAAATAAAAAGATTTTGATATGGCCAGGTGGTGGTGGCGCACGCCTTTAATCCCAGCCCTCGGGAGGCAGAGGCAGGCGGATCTCTGTGAGTTTGAGGCCAGCCTGGGCTACCAA
>LZPO01027386.1:450565-465321 GCA_001675575.1 Neotoma lepida | reverse complement strand
ATTTTGATATGATAAAAATACAAACACACCACAACCTCATATAATCTCTGAATGCAGAAGAATTATAGAGACACTGAATGGTTTGTTGTTACAAATGTTTGTGTTTGTCTTTTTTAACCTAAACATCCCAAATCAATTATGTAGCCTTTCACCTTGAATAACTAGTAAATAAAAAACAATTAAAGTTTCTCAAATAGCAGACAGGAGAAGATAACAAAAATAACAAAGAAACAAAAATGACAGCTAAATACCCATCCAAGTAAACTAAAGATAAAAATTATCAATACCTAAAACAAACGAAGTGCATCACCACAGATAGATTCTACAGATGTCAAAAGGAAAATTACAAATGGTCTCTGCCCATCAATTAGACAGTGGGAAAATCCCTTAAAAGGNGTAAACACCCAAAGCTCCCACAAGCAGAAACAGATCAATCAAAAAGACTCCACTGAACTTACCTTATTATGTGTTTGATTTGCTGCAAAATGCTGCTTTCTAGGGTAATGTTCAGAGCGCTGCTCAGGTACTGATTGAACTCCTCGAAGAACATTTCGTTCCCTTCTTCATATTTCCCATAGTTCTTTGAGTACTCTTTNTGAATGCAGTGATTGGTCAAATGGGAGGTCTTATCTTGGAGATTATCAGCATGATAGGGTTCTGAAGCTGTTCGGAGCACACCCTCTCTATAGAGGTAGATGTTATACTGGTGGTCAACCAGGACCCAGCTTCTGCAAGCCAACACACACACAGTTTTACTCAGATCCCAAGTTTTTAGACACAATCTCCACACCTTTATTTATTATTATTATTTTATTATTTATTTATTTATTTTTGAGNCAGGGTCCTACTGTGAGGCCCCGGCTGACCTGGAAACTTCCTTTGAAGATATCTGCCTGCCTCTACCTCCTGTGCTGGGATTAAGTGTGTATGCAACCACCTGGCACACACCTTGAATTTTTGCAGGGATGGAACAGTGAAGAACAAGAGAAGGGTCTAAAGTTATATAAGGCAAATCATGAGTTAGCGGAAATAATAGGTTAGCACCAAGCGGCAAATGAAGTATTTCACCATAAATAATGACAGACTTGAGCTCCTTTTAGACAGTTTTGAAGGCTATGGATGTGTCTGAGATTAACCAATACACATCAACATATGCACATGTATATGACATGTTTGCCTTTCCATATCTTGACTGGTACTACAATCTTAGCAACATTTTCTAGACAGAGAACTCAAAGGGAAGTAGCAACAAAGATGAGAGGCTCAGCTATCCTCAGTGTGGCAACATGCTGGATACAGCCAAATGTTCCCTCAGAGTTACAGTATCTTCTCACCAGCCACACACATTCTGAAAAGACGACTAAAATCAAGGCTGTGGGCAGCAACCATTACCGAATGTCAAACTTGCGGTGACCAGGCTCAAGGAGCAGAGGGTGCTCGAGGTATTTCTGGATCACGTGCACTTGACCCTGGTTGTCTATGAAATCCAGAAGCTCCGATGCCTCTGAGGAGATGAGGATGCCTTCACCTGGCAAAACAAAAGAGGCACAGAGACCAGCCCCGCTCATTTCAAGGGGAACAGCTTGACCAAAGCCAGAGGAAACAGAAAAATCTATAGGAGAGTTTCACTGGCCTGTTCCTGACAGCCCCCACCTCCCTGCCCAGAGCATCCAGGGTCATCCTATTAACTTTCTCTATACCGTGTTCTCAATACTAACTTGGCCGGCCATGAAATTTCAGGTTTTAAGACGTATTGTAATTATTTATTTCGTGTGTGTATGTGTATATGCCACACTGCTTGTGTGGAGGTCAAAGGAGTTGGTTCTCTCCTTTCACCATGTGGGTCCTGGGGACTGAACTCAGGTTGTCAGGTTTGGCAGCAGGCACCCTTACTGGCTAACCATTTCTCTAGCCCGAAATTTCAGTTTTATATATACAATTTCTGAATAGTTTAAGATGGCACTGTCAGCTGGGTGGTGGTGGTGCATGCCTTTAATCTCAGCACTCAGGAGGCAGAGAGGCAAATCTCTGTGAGTTCAAGGCCAGCCTGGTCCTCAGAGCGAGTTCCAGGACAGGCTCCAAAGCTACACAGAGAAACCCTGTCTCAAAAAACAAAAACAAAAACAAAACAAAACAATAATGAAATAAAAAGATTTTTTTAAAAAAAGATATCACTGTCACTGGTTACCNGTTATAATAAGGATTATGGTCTGTGATCATCAAATTTACTTCGAAGACAATGCCCTATAGAAATGCCAAGAAGGCAAAGTTAGGGCACAGACGTAAAGCAGTGTGCCCTGCAGCACATTAGAGAAGACTGAAGGCATGGAAACTGTCCATCAACTATAACAAGACACATGGGCTTTAACAATTTAATTGAGATAGAATACACTAGGAAATCCAACTTTGTAAAACGTACAGTTTGATGGTTTTTAGTATATTCAAGAGTTCAACTGTCAATAGAATCTATTTTCAGAACGTTTTCTTCATCTCCCCTTAAAATTCCTCAGCCATCATTCCTCCCTCCCTCACCCTAGCCCCTCACAACTACCAACCCACTGTCTTATGGACCTGCATCCCTGCACATTTCATTTGAACTGCATCACACACTACACGGCCACTTGTGTTTTCATGGTGTAACAAGTTTTCAAAAGAAGTTTCACAGAGAAAGATTTATCTGGATGAGGTTTATAATTTCTCACTTTTTGATCTTATGGGTTAACACTCTTGGTATCATGTTTAAAGATTCTTGGCCACTCTCTCGCCCAATTTTAGTTTTACCTTTTACATGAACAGTGAATTAGGTTTGGCTTGATGTATGATGTTGAAATTTTTTTCTTACTGTGTATAACATCACTTGTTGAAATGTTTATCCTTTTTTCCCATGTACATGAGTGTGCAGAATGCGTGTGTGCTAATGTTTCCATATGTGGGGGAGCATGTGTGCATGCTGGTTGGTACACACACTATGTGCACGTGTGCAGGGCCCCAGGTTGATGCTGGATATCTTTCTTAAACTGCTCTTTTTGACCTTAAATATTTAGACAGGGTCTCTCTCTAAAACCTGAGCTTGCCACTTCGGCTAGTCTGGCTAGCCAGCTTGCTCCAGGAAGCCCTTGCTACTGCCTCTAGGCACCAAGATTATAAGAGAGCTGCCATGCCCACCTGGCTTTTACATAGATTCTGGGGATCTGCACTGTCTTCATGCTTGCACACCAAGTGCTTTGCCCACAGGAGCTAACCCCAGCCCTACCTTTCCTTGAATGACAGTTGTCAATTTGATGAACTCTAAAGTCACCTGGGAGCTGTGCCTCTGGGCACCCCGTGCAGGGGGCATTATCTGGACTAGTTATCTGAAGTGAGAAGACCCATCTTACTTGTGGGTGGGACCATTCCCCAGGCAGGGGATTCTGGACTGTGTAGATGGAAATGGAACTGAGCAGCATACACACACCGCTCTCTTCTTCAGGCTGCAGAGGCAATATGCCCAGCTGCTTCAAGCTCCCGCTGTCCTTCCTTCCTGGCCACAGTGGACTATACCTTGAATTGTGAGCTAAAATGAGCCCTTCCTTCCTTCAGTTGCATGGTCAGGATATTTTATCACAGCCACAGGAAGAGAAAAGAAGACAAATGCCTTTTGCATCTGTCAAAAATCAGGTGGACATCTATGTTTGGATCTATTTTTGCATTATGGATCCTGTTTTGTGGATTCATGCTTCTGTCCCTCTGCCACACTGCCATGTCTTGGGCACTACAGTGATAAAAGTACGCCTTAATACTACCCTGTGAGTAGAGTGAGTGATTCTACTTTATCTTTCTCAAGATCATTGAATGTTCTCAAGGGCCTGTGCTTTTCCATATGAATTTTAGAAGCTACAGGGAAACCTTGCTGAGCTCTTACCTAGAATCACAGTAAACCTGCAGACCAGTCTAGGTGAACTGACATCCCTCCTTCAGCTGAGTTCTGCAGTCTGCAGCACACCTGCCCCCACTCCTCAGGTGCTCTCTGACCTCGTTCACCATACTTCCAGCACTTCTGGCCTCCTGAACCTACACAGGCTCCACCTTACCGTCTTACTTTTTAATTGTTTTTAAATAATTTTTTTTTTTTGGTTTTTCGAGACAGGGTTTCTCTGTGTAGCTTTGGCGCCTTTCCTGGAACTCACTTGGTAGCCCAGGCTGGCCTCGAACTCACGAGATCCTCCTGCCTCTGCCTCCTAAGTGCTGGGATTAAAGGCGTGTGCCACCACCGCCCGGCAATTTTAAATAATTTTTAATGTGTTTGAATTTTGTTTTCTACATGTCATCATGTGGAAAAGCAATGGAGCACGGTGAATGAAGCCGGCCTCGCCCATTCAGGACGGAAGATAATAAGCACAAAAAGCAATTACGTATGAGCTAAGACCCTTCCATTTCCCTTTGCTGTCACATTTACTATGTGATAGTAGTTTTTAAAAGTTATAAAAGTAAGGTCTGGAGCTAGTGCTCACTGGTTTAGAGCACTAGCTGCTCTTGCAAGGACACAGGTTCGATTCCCAACATCCACGTGGCAGCTCGCAACCTTCTGTAACTCCAGTTTCAGGGGACCTGATGCCGTCTTCTGGCCCTCTCAGTCACTGCATGCATATAAACGAAACTCATATACATTAAAAAGTTATAAAAGTATATCTCCTTGTCTCTCTCCCTGTGTTACTTCTCACTATCTCCCTGACTAGACTGTGGGCCCACAGGGACACGGGTCACATCTGTCTCTTCCAATCTCGAATCTCCAAATACTTGTTCATTCATTCATTCACTCATCCATTCATTCAGTATATATGCTAAAATTGATGGGTGCCAGTTGCCATCCTGGCAAATGGAGACCTGTAGGGTGCAGATGTGGCATGATCTGGTTTTATTTTAACAGGGTCTCTGTCAGNTGCACTGTACACAGACTGAGGACAACGGTTCAGGAGAGAGGAAGGAGGATGGCGCTCCACGTGAGAAGTGAGGTAGCCCAGCACAGAGATGGATCATGATGGTGATGAACAGTGGCTAGATGCTGAATACATTTTGAACTTGGAGCCAACTATGCCAAGTACACAGTAGGCACAAGTATTACCTGTTTATCAAGCATAAAAGACAAACATTCATTCTATCGGTTTCATTCTTTAGTGCCCATCCTGCCAAATGCTAATAGGCACCTTTATCTCCTCAACCCTTAAAACAAGATTGTTCAAAATGCTATTCTCTGTTTACCACTTCCCGATGCTTGGTGCTTCTCTGCCTTGTCTTAGTGGGGCCCAGGGACCACTGATGTCCTCNCAATGGTGTCCTGACTCCTGGATCACAATCTAGAATACCATAGATGCCTAATCTTCCAAGTCCTCAGTTTATTACCAGAACCAAAAGCTAGTGGAGTTACAAGAGAGAAGCAGAAGCAGGTGAGGCCCCTGGCTTGTGCAAGAGTTTATTTCACCCATTTTCAGAAGATTCCAAGGGATGCCTTCCTGTCCTATGATTGGTGGAAGNGAATCTGAGGTCCAGTGGACCAGAGACAGAAATGAGTAACAAGGGCCAGATGGTCTTCTGAACCATGAAAAAATAAATTCAGATACAATAGTTTTAAAAAGAGCGCATGACAGTAGTTTTGAGGGAGACTGTGTGCTTATTACATTAGGAGCCTTCTCTGTTTTAAACCTGAGTTGATATTATGAGTCTTATCCCTTTCTAGGCATCCACTCCACACATGTATTGAGTGCCTGTGTAGAGGGTACAGAAACAAACAAGACATAAAGTCTATGTTTACATAGGGCTTACTATATGTAAAGGAAATGGCCAGATGTGTGATACAGTCCTGGGGAGACACTAGCACACACAGGTTAAAGATATAGAAAGCAATGGGTGTGGAGGCCACTGTAGACCAGAAGAGTCTTCTCTGACAAGGCAATATCTGAGCTGATGGAGACACATTCCAGGCATAATTTATCTGCGTATTTAAGGGATCCAAGGCAGTCTTTGTGTCTACAGCACAGTGAGCAAGGCCAAGAATAGGAGATGACATCAGAGACACCAGGAAGTGTCCGTTGGGGTGGGCTCCCACCAGGACTCTGGAGCCATCCTAAATGCATTAGGAAGTAACATGATNAGATTTGTGTTATTAAATCATCACTCTGTCTGGCAAGATGAGAGCCAGCTGAGGGTCATATTGCAGCAACTGGCAAGAGAGAGCGGTGCTTTGACCTAAAGTGGGAGTGGTAGAAACATAAGAACCTAATCCTGAATGTATTCTGAAGGTAGCCATGGCAAGACATTAATGAACTTGGTAGAGATTGTACAGGAAAGGAGGGAACTGAGATTTGAGGCTTCAGAGACTGGGTGAACAGTGAGATCATACACTAAACAGGAAGTGAAGAAGCAGGCTGAGGTGGGAAGGATATGAAAAGTTCTGCATCAGACACTTTGAGTTTGAAATGCCTTTTAGAGACAGTGAGGATACCACTGAATCCAGAGCTTAAAGTGAGGACTCAGGCAATAAGGAGGCTACAGAAATCTTTAAAGGGCTGTGGCCAAAGTTCGGTAGGTAGAGTATTTGCCTAGCAGACATAAAGCCCCGGGTTCCATCCCCAGAACCCAATAAAAACAAGCGTAGTGGGAGTGCATGCCTGTAATCCTAGCACTCATACGGACAGAGACAGCAGGATCAGAAGTTTCAGGTCATTCTTGAACACTTAGAGTTTGAGACCAGCCTAGGCTACATGAGATCCTATCTCAAAAAAAAAAAATTTTTTTTTTTTCAGAAAAAAACTGGACATGGTCTTCTGATTGTGATGATTCTGAATGGAGTCATTCACCTAAATACATCAGTTAGGGCCTGTGAAATGGCCCAGTGGGTAAAGGCACTTGCTGTCCACCCTAACAATCTAAATTCAGTCCATATAGTGGAAGGAGAGAACCAATTCCTGAAGGATGTGCCCTGACCTCCACATACACACCTTGGCATACACACTGCTCTCAAAACAAAGAAATAAATTCATCATTAAAACCCAGTGTGCCACTGAATGATGCTCAAGAGGATCCCACAAGCGACAGAGGGCAGCAACGGTAACCCACCTTTGGCACCAGCNGATGACTTTGCAATCCAAACGTTGCCTTCCCCATCTTCTTTCTTTTTGTTGTAAGAAGCCAGGAAGAATTCTCTCTCATCCGTCCTGGAGGTACTGACCGGAAGCTGGATGCCATTCTGCACTGGAGCGACCGGCGTCTTGAGGTTAGTTGGATAAATCACATAGGACTCGGGGAACCACGTGCAGGACTCAGACAGCTCTGGACTGGTCTTGACTAGCCTGGCAGATGACAGAGGGTCAGTCTCTGTTGATGTCACCTTGCTCAGAAACTGGCTGCTGCTTTCCCCCAAAGCTTTTCCAGAAGCCAACGCCCAGTCTGATTTCTTCTCTAGTCACACTTAGCCTGTAAGGCAGACCTCTGCTGTATCACACTGTCTGCATGGCTCCAAAGCCACATCCTGGTTAATCCAAAGGCTCATGGTGGGCTGGGAGTGTGGGGCCCTAGGTTGTAGAATATTATTTTAAGGTGTGTTACTTCTGTTTATGCTGTGGAACATTTGTTTAATGATGCAAAGATGTGTTACATTTGATTGATTAAATAAATTCACCTACACTCAGGAGGCTGAGTCAGCAACTAGCTGACAGGAAGTGGTAGGGAGGAGCCAGGTGGAGAAGGGTTTTAAAGGAGGGACTAGGAGAAGCAAGTGAGCAAGAAGAGGAGGTGAGCTACTTGCTATTGAGCCTCTCTGAGGAGCGGAATTCCACCTTAACCTTTGAATCTTGAGTTCTTTAGAGAGACAGAGATTTAGTTAAGTTCCCTTTGTAGCTTTGAGTCAGTGCCTGAGGGAACAGAATTCCCTCCAGCTATGGCCCTTGCAGCCTAACCGGTTAAATAAAAGGATAACAGCCCTAGGTTTAATCCTCAGCGTATACCAGACTTGGTGGTACATGCCTATAATCCTAGTATTTGAGGGGTGGAAGAAGAAAGGTCAGAAGTTCAAGGTCTGGAGACCAGCATGAACCACAAGAGACCCTGGCTCAAGACAAAACAACAACAACAAAACTCCACAAGGCTCAGAATTTAAGTATTTTTAAATGTATCTCTATAAAAACTTACTGCAACTCTAAACGGACACCTTTCAACCAATATATTTCAACTAGCTGGATCCAAATAAGAATGGGCGTAGTCTTTAATCCTGGCACTGGGAGGCAGGGGCAGGTGGAGCTCTAGAGTACTAGGCCAGCCTGGTCTACATTGAAAAAGTGAGAAGAGAGAAAAATATTTGAATAACCAGCAAAAATACTCTCTTTGTGCAGCTGGAGAAAAATCTAGGGAGGAAAAACAACTTCGTCTACTTAATTCCTCACGCTGAATCATCCAAACACTATTTTTAGGTCCTTTATTTCTTGCTTTTAGCTCAGGCTGTTATCCTGGCAGAATAAAGAAGGAATCCTCCCAATGGGACACAGGACAGGAGTAGACCTAAGGAAATGCCTTCTGTCCCAGAATGACATAACCACACAGAAGATAAAGTCAGGCCCTGGGCAAGTCAGGCAAATGTGAGGGCTTCCCACCACACCAACTCTGCGGCCACTCCCAGATCTGGGGCTTCAAGAACCTGTTCCACAAATGAAGAACTGAGTCACAGACATGTCAAGTTCCTACATCACACGTGTGCAAGGTCCACCCAGGATGCCAACTCCAAACTCCTGGGTTCCAATTCTCATGTTAAACCTATCCCCAGGAATTGGAATCATTGAGGCCTCCCTGAAGCTGCATGCCCTCTTCTGTCTAGAACAGAACTGCTCATGTGAGTTCTATATCAAGACTCATCTACAACACCCAGGCTGAGCAAATAGCAAAACCAACCACATTTTAATTTAAGATTTAAGACGAAATGGCTGGGGAGGTAGCTCGGTTGGTAAAGTGCTTGTGGTGTAGGCATGAGAACCTCAACTGATCTCTAGAACCCCCACTGAAGGCAGCTGTGCAGCACATTGTGATGTGCACCTCTAAGTCCAGAGCTGGGGGAGCAGGAGACACACAGATCCCTGGGGCCTGCTGGCCAGCCAGCTTAGCCTACTGTCTCAAAACATTTTTGGTTTTTCAAGACAGGGTTTCTCTGTGTACCCCTGGCTGTCCTGGAACTCATTCTGTAGATCAGGCTGGTCTCAAACTCAGAGATCCTCCTGCCTCTGCCTCCCAAGTGCTGGGATTAAAGGCGTGCGCCACCACACCTAGCCAAAAAGAAAGAAAAAAAAATTGAAAGGTGACTAGTACTTAAGAATGACACGTGAGGCCTGAGGTTATTCTCTGGCCTCTATATACATGGTTATCAAATGCATGTGTGTATACACACATACACATACACATGCATATGCATACACACACACTTTAAATAAAGCCATTTTTACCAACAAACAGAATTTGAAAGTTTCTTCAACCCAAAGAGACTCAGAAATATAAATCAACAAACTTCTAGNTCCTTGGATGTTCAGCTCTGCACCACTGTCCTGTGTGGTCACCATGGGTCACATGTAACCACTGAGCATATGAACGGTGGCCGGTAAGACTCAGGAAGTAAACCATAAACTATAATTTTAATCAGAAAACTAATGCACTGTACTAATATTTTCCAGTAAGCACAACTTTATTATCAGGATGGCATTTCCTTTATTATTGTACTGCAACACTCAGGTCACACATGGTATCGTTCACACACGGGTGTTGTTTCTAGGAGCACACACAAAGCACCACTGTTCTATCCAGGAACAACAGATCAATTCAGCTCAGCAATGCTTTTTTTCTGTACATAGATGAAATGTTATGTGTTTATTATACAGTGAGGAAAGCTAGCTATGCACACCATGAGGGGCATCTAACATGGAATGTGATTATTTTTCTGGTTTAAAAAATAAGTATTGGTGCTGGAGAGATGGCTCAGTGGTGAGGGGCACTTGCTGTGCCTGCAGAGGACCTGGNTTTGGTTCTCAGCACACACATGGTGGCTCACAACCACTTGGAATTCTGGTTCCCGGGGATCTGACACTCTCTTTCAGCCTCTTTAGGCACTGCATGCATGTGGTACACATATATACATGCAAGTCAAACACTCATTCACATAAAATAGTAAGTAAATATTGACAATTTTAAAATTTAAAACAAAGGTAAACTATTAAAAAATTGAAAGAGGGATACAGAAGCTAAGAAAATGCCCAGGAGAGTAAAGAGAAAAATGAATAAGTAAATGAAATAACTGGAAAAGCTATGCCACAAATTCACAATCAGTGTCAACGGCTCCGCTCAACAATAAAATGAAAAAGCAGTCTGTTTGGTAAAGGCAACGTTTTAAGCAAAGAATATTTGATTAGCAATTTTCCCTCCACAGTCAAGAAAGAATCAATAATACTAGTGGTTGAGANCATAAATACCTAACCAAAACATTATTTTTAAAAAGTTTATTTTAGTATATTTGTGTGTGTGTATCTGTGTGCATGTGCACATGTGTGTGCATGTGCACATGTGTGTGCACGTGCACATGTGTGTGCACGTGCCAAGGGCAGGCATAGCATCCCCTGGAGCTGAAGGGTGGACATGATTGTGAGCTGCCCTGTGGGTGCTGGCAACCAAACTTACATCCCCTGCAAGGGCAGTGTGTGCTCTTAACCACTGAGCCATCGCTCCAATCCCTGCATGCAAACATTCTTAAACATTTCTTTCCCCTTGCAGTGCTGAGGACAGAATCCAAGGCTCCCACATCCAGGAAAGCTCTCTCTAACTGAGCTACACATCGCCTGGCCTGCCAACAACTTTTTAACAGGACCTAAACTTGTAACTTCAGTTGGCCATAAACGAGCTTCCATTCTTACACAAAAAGAAAACCATTGTACATGGACAGATGATGAAATAAATTATTTGAAGGGAAAAAAAAACTCGAAAAGATATTGTGTTNGTCAGTTTTATGTCAACTTGACGTAGGCTAGAGTCATCAGGGAGGAGGGAGCCTTAACTGAGAAAAGGCACTTGTGGTAAAATGTGGCTGTAGAGTATTTTCTTAATTAGTGATTGATGGAGGAGGGTCCAGTCCATTGTGGGTGGTGCCATTTCTGGGCTGTAGTCCTGGGTTCTATAAGAAAGCAGGCTGAGCAAGCCCCGAGGAACAAGCCAGTAAGCAGCACCCCTCCANGGCCTCTGCATCAGCTCCAGCCTTCAGGTTCCTGACCTGCTTGAGTTCCTGCCCTGACTCCCTGTGATGATAGAGTACAATGTGGAAACATCAGCCAAATAAACCCTTCCCCCTCCCCAAGTTGCTTTATGTCATGGAGTTTCATCAAAGCAACAGTAACCCTAAGACAGATATTTCTCAAGTTTTATAGTTACTCCCCAAGTAGCCATTGGCTACAAACTCTAACATCAAAAATTGGAAATTTAAAAATATTAAAGTTTTCCTTAGCCTTACATAAATTATGATATAAGCAGATGTTGCCCAACTAATGCTTTGGATGTACTGATATGGAAAAATAGTGTCAAAGTTCAGCCTAAACAATGCTGAANTCATCTTTTAATAGTTTGCATCAAAGAATTTCATCTACATGTAAAAAATGAGTTTCTGTCCTAACAGACAGAACTTCACGAGGCTGGGTTAAAATGTGGGTTTACTGGGATGGTAACAGATGAAAGCTTCTGTTTTGACTCATTCCACCCTATGGTACATACTGGAAACACTTGCTTCCCTGCACCTGACGATACAAACTGGAAACATTTGTTTTCTATAAAAAGTCTCATGGCTACAGCTGTCCAAATGGCTGAGTATACACTTGCAAATGTCATGTCACATGAATCACAAACAAACAAAAAGTCAAACAGACAGTGACCTTAGTGAGTGTTCTTTGCCAATACTCTCTGGTGGTGAGATAAAAGCATTTTCCTGTATTCACTCCAATTCATATGTCCTTGAAGTACAAATACTTGCCAAGTCATTCTTTTCACCATTATTTCATTCAATATTATTTCATTCAATAGTCATGGATTTTTAAATGGCAGTGTTATACAAAATCTCGCATANATTCATTATAGACACATGAGCTAAACGTATAGGCCAAGGAAGAAAAAAGACTTTGTAATGTATCATACACATTGATAACTTGTGTTCCAATTTCATATATGCTAATAATCATGATTTTTACATATTTTTATCATGCAACAACATGCAGAAGATTTTGCTTATAATGATATTATGAAAGTTGGCTGAAAAACTAAAAAATTGAAAATATGTCAAAGTAACTTAAAGTTACTTTTCAATATGTTCAATACCCCTTTAAATCCAATATTAAGAAACTGAGCTGACATATAACTGGAATTCAGTTAATGTGGACATGTTTTTTTCAAATGATATGCTTTTGCTTTGAACTCAAGAGGAAAGGTTTGCTTGATGATCCAGTTATTAAAATCCTTTTACATATGTTGGAACAATTTGGGTACAGAAATATACTTTTTGTTTGGTGTGTGTGTGTGTGTGTGTCTGTGAGAGAGAGAGAGAGAGAGAGTCTCATGTAACCCAGGCTGGCCTCCTTGGTACTTTGCTGTACCTATTAGGTGCTCACTAATTAAGAAAATGCCCTACAGCCAGCTCTTATGGAGGCATTTTCTCAACTGAGACTTCCTGCTCTCAGATGACTCTACCAACAGAGCCTCATCCCCAGCCCTAAATCTACTTTTTCAACTATAGTTTATGAAATCTAAATTCAAAAAGTAAAGGGTTTTCAGTGAAAATGTAACCTCTGACCTAAGACATGCTACCAATTTAAAATATGTCAGATTTTGAAGACTTAGAATGAAAAAAGTATAATTCATTTTTTATATTAATAACATGTCAAAAGGACAATGGAAGTTTGGGGTGTGGGTTTTTGTGGTGGCTACTTTTTATAATACTGGGGATGAAACCCAAAGCTTTGCACACTAAAAGCAAGTGCTTTACCAATAATCTACACCCTTACCCCCATTGTCTTAGTTGGGATTACTATTGCTGTGATCAAATACCATGAACAAAAGCAACCTGGGTATGAAAGGGTTTATTTCACTCACAGTTCCATAGAACAGATCATCATCAAAAGCAGTGAATGTAGGAACTCACACGGCAGAAACCTGGAGACAGGAGCTGATGCTGCTTACTGCCTTGATCCTCAAGACTTGCTCAGCCTGCTTTCTTATAAAACCAAGGACCACAGGCCCAAGGATGGCCCCACCCACAATGGGCTGGGCCTTCCCACATCAATCACTAATTAAGAAAATGCCCTACAGTCAGATCTTTTGGAGGCATTTTCTCAACTGAGACACCCTGCTCTCAGACAACTCAAGCTATGTCAAGTTGACATAAAACTATCCAGCACCCCCATAATTTGGATTTATTTGCTTAATTAAAATAGATTGACTTGACGGCACCTGTTCCTTGCCCTTGCTGTTTCAGGAATAAAACTACACATGTGACTAGCATCCTGTTTCTGCTGGGCAGTGCTGGTTTGTAAAGTGATCTTGGCTTGGAAGCCCTAACTTCCAGTACAGAGCCATGGCTAAGCTTTGCACGAGGTCCTTTGCATTTCTTCCCTTCCTTCAGCAGCCAGTTTGGGAGGCAACTGTGCACCTGCAGGTTTATCCACACCTACAAGGAAGTAATGCTTAGAAGAGAAAAAGCGTGCCACCCTGCCAGGAGATGAAGAGTCCTTCAAGCGCTCTAGGCTGTGGCCGTAGGTTCTTCATGAATTTCTGATACTGCCTGAAGTGACGGGAAGAAGGGACTGGTTGTCTAAGATCCAGCCTAGAACCTCATCAAGGCTCCGGGAAGCCCTCTCAGGCATGCCTGGCCATGCTGTTCTGTTTGTACAGATTAGAACCTTCCTGGCTCAATATGAACTGCTGTGGCCTTGGAACCCACAGAGGACACCCTCACCCCACAAAATGAGAGAGATCATCTTCTAACTCTCTAGTATCCCTTCAAGCCACACACAATCACAACAGACAGACACACAGCAAAAGGGCGACAGCCTCTCCTGGAACTGCTACAGCCCCTGGCAGAACAGTCAGAGAACCGAGGAAGCTGATGATGACAGTAACAGCAGTCACCATTTACAAGATGCCATCACAGATGATAGCTCATGTTACTCTTGGTCAAAGAATGGGTATTGTCACCGCCATCTAAGCCCATTTTGCAAATAGGACACTGAGATTGAGGGTGGTGCTGTCCAAGGTAATAGAACTGGTCATGACTCCAGCCCTGTATTCTATCTGACTCANTACAGCTGTTGAATATGTAAATATGCAAAGCACTATTATTTTTATAGCATCTTCTGCTTCCTACTTGTAAAAGCAAAATTCTACTTTTGTCTTTATGTCTCTGTGTGGGTATGTTCACGTTCCAATGAGTGTAGGTGCCCACAGTGGCAAGATGAGCAAGTCAGAGGCAGTTGTGAGCTGTGTATCGTGAGTGCCGGTATCTAAACACAGGTCCTCTGGAAGAGCAATATGTGTGCTCTTAACTCTGAGCCATCTCTCCAGCCCTGCTCATTTACATTCTAAACACAAAAACAATACATTGGCCAGGGAGTGGTGGCACACACCTTTAATCCCAGCACTCGGGAGGCAGAGGCAGGCAGATCTCTGTAAGTTCAAGGTCAGCCTGGTCTACAAAAGCGAGTTCCAGGATAGCCAGAGCT
>LZPO01027386.1:330775-349266 GCA_001675575.1 Neotoma lepida | reverse complement strand
ACCCCGGCTCCGGGGAGGCGGGCGGCGGCCGGGTCGGCCTCCCCCGCGGCCGGCAGCCAGCTGCGGTGGACGAAGGCTGCGCGTCACGGAACCGATGGAGCCACACAGAGACGTCTAAGTCATGCAGGAGGCGCCCGGGCCCCGGCCCGCTCCCGCCGCCCCGACCCCTCCTCT
Source organism: Neotoma lepida (assembly GCA_001675575.1). Classification (NCBI taxonomy): domain Eukaryota; kingdom Metazoa; phylum Chordata; class Mammalia; order Rodentia; family Cricetidae; genus Neotoma; species Neotoma lepida. The sequence goes on along the minus strand of LZPO01027386.1, from coordinate 349,092 downwards.
CATCCGACAGAAAGACAGACAAGAAGGGTTCCCGACCTGTCGTGCCCTGCATGTTCAGAGTCTGTCATGTTTGGTCAAGAACGGGGCGGGGCTGGAGGGCAGGTCTGGAGGCCGGCGGCGGCGGCGGCGGCGGGGCGCGGGGAGGACCCCTGCGCCGCCTGCGGGCACCTGATCCCGGCCGCCGCCGACAGGTGACGAAGTGGTAAAAACTCACGGTTACTAGTGAGCGACACAGACACAGACTTTCCAGTCTATTAACAACCACGCCAGAGAGGTGGGGCTCTAACTGCAAAGACTGGGCAACGGCCCCGCGCTGCCGGCGCTGCCGCTCTAGTCTGTATTCGCCGCCGGAGGCTGAGGCGTGGGAGCCGGCGGGTGGCGTGCAGCGACGCGGGGATTTGGACAGTGGCCGTAACGGTGATTTCTCCTCACCAACATGGCGGCACCCGAGACGGGCGGCTCGGAAAATGGCGCCGGCCGCAACACCTAGCCCGGGACTAAAGGGCAAGGGAGATTCCTCCGCGAGCCGCGGCGCTCTCCCTGCCCGCCGGGGCTGAGCGCACTGGCCATTGGTGGAAACTGCCCGTCAATCACCTCCAGGGGCGGGCCTCTAGCATCCTTGCCGCAGCAGCAGCGGAGGCAGCAATCTGACAAACTAGGCAGGGAGGCTGGAGGTGCGGGAGGGTGGCTCTTGGAGTCACATCGGGAGGGGCAGGCTGCCCCGCAGTGNTCGCTGTGTCCACCAGGTCCTCTGTGCCCGTTTCTCGGTGTTCCTGCGAGACTTGCCCTCCAAGGGCTTCGGGGTTCCGGACGCATCACACGATCCCCCTCTCCTCCGCAACCGTTAGCTGCTCGAGATAAAAAGGAACTGTCAGTTATCTTTGTGAAAAGAAAACCTTTGTTGCCCTCAATAGCTTGGAATCATCCTTAGGCCCTCAAAGTTGCTGCTGTTATCTCCGTGATGTTTAGTGCGCATTGGCATTGTAAGGAAGATTAGTTGGCATGCAAGTTTTTCCTGATAATACTAAATGCAATCATTACTTGACAGAATTAAAAATTGCTGTTGAGGTCATTAAAATGTGATCTTATGTCTTGATATTAACGTTTTATATNTGGGATGCATGCGAATATTTCACAAAACAAGAACAAAGCAGTGCAGCTTTTCATACATCCCTGGCCTTCAGAAATAATCTTGAAATTATGAGTAGTGTGCACTTAGTTTTGAAATAAAGTCAATTGCTTTTTATTAAAATGAGATTAAATGGTCTTGTAGTTGATACCCTTTGTCATATTCCCATTACCCTGAGTTAGTCTTGTCTCCTTGGCTGGTGGGTAGCCCCTTGGAGCACAAGTATTGTTGCTTGTAGTAGTGGTCATTTCTGTTTAATCATAGAACACAGATTGTTTATCCCCTACCCTGCCTAAGAAATCGTCCTTCTGGGCTGGAGAGATGGCTCAGAGGTTAAGAGAACTGACTGTTCTTCTAGAGGTCCTGAGTTCAATCCCCAGCAACAACATGGTGGCTCACAACCACCTGTAATGAGATCTGGCGTCCTCTTCTGTATACATAATAAATAAACCTTTAAAAAAAAAAAAAAGAANTCGTCCTTCTTTCTAGACACATTTTTACTTGACCTCATTGTGTGGCTGGGATGACTGAGCAGGTATACATCATCACACCAGTGGGAGTCGTTCCTTTTTGCCTATTGATTCATAGGCCTGATGAGCCCGACGTGGACAAATGGTAGNCTCAACCTGAAGCTGCAGGAAACCGTCATACCCNTTAATCTAGAACCAGTGCCTTTGGACTAGGAATGATTCTCTGACCCCTCTTCATATTTGTCATGGAGAAATTTTTCCTTGCTACAGCTGATACGTTGGTATTTGTTTAATGTCTAGACCTGTAAATTGATATGTTTCATTAATTCTAGCAAAGTTTTAGGCTTTTCAACAAGATTTTCCCCCTTCCTCAATGTTGTCATCAGCCTGTCATTTTTGATGTCAGGAGCAAGTTACTACTGACATCTAGTGGTAGAAACAGCTTATCTCCTTCAGTGCACAACTGTCGTCCATAGCAAAGAATTGTCCAACCCCCTAAAAGACGGTTGTGCTGAGGTTGACAGACCGCTCTACAATCTGCAGCTATGAGAAGGAAAGTAAATTGTTTCCTGGGGCTTTATGAGGCCATTCTGAGCATCAGCCCCTGTTTGTACCCTCGATTCCCAGGACGGTGAGAAATGCAGCAGCCTTTGCTGATTACATACACCCTCANGACAGTGTACCTAGCAAATGCTGGAACAAAGTCTTCAAGAGGTCATTGCACACTCTCATCATGCCAGATNCTTCCTCTCATCTTGTAAAATGTCATAAAACTTGCCCTCCCATCCGTTTTGAACCACATAATACAGAGCTATTAGTACACTCAGACTACTGTGCACCAATCACTATTACCTGTTTCCAGACTTTTCCACCTCAAACAAACGGTAACCACTCTTCAGCATCTGGTGTCCCCATTTTACTATAAAGTAGAATATTCTATAGGTACTCTATAAATTATAATATTCTAGATATTTGTCCCCTTGAGATTTGTTTATTTCATTTAGCATACTGGTTTATTCGGGTGTGTGTGAAGGTTTGAGACAGGGTCTCATGTAGCTCAGGCTGGCTTCAAACGTTCTATAGTCAGCTGACCTTCAACGCTGTCTCTCTTTTAGATATATTTATTTTATGTGGATGGATTTTTGCTTGAATGTATGTCTGTGCACCACATGCAAATCAACCTCAGAAGTCAGAAAAGGGCATCGGATCCCTCGGAACTCAGAGCACAGAAGCTTGTGAGCTGCCATGTGGGTGCTGGGAATTGAACCTAGGTCCTCTGGGAGAGCAGCCAGTGAGCTTAACCACGGAGCTATGTGGGATCAATCTACTGCATACATATGTAACCTTTTATAATCTTATTTTGAGAATACTAATATCTGATACTTTTGCATGTCAATTTTATGCCCCCCCATTTGATTTCCTTTGTGTCTGATTATCTTTCATTCTATTGTGGGCATTTCATTTTCTTTAAAAGTTTTTTGAAACAAGGTCTCTCTACATAGCCCTGGCTGTCCTGAAACTCACTAAGACCAGGGCATTTCATTTTTTAAAATCACATTTATTTTATTTATGGCAAGTATGTGGTGATCAGATGACACTCTTTGGGAGTTGGTTCTCTCTTTCAATCTTGTGGGTTCCAGAGATGAAACTCAAGCCATCAGGTAGGCTTGGCAGCAAGTGCCTTTACCCACTGAGCCCTCTTGCCAGCCCAAACTCTGGACATTTTTTTTTAATATATGAAAAAGTCTGTATGGAAATCATGATTGTATGAGCTAGTATTTTCCTCTAAAGAAGGGATATTATTAGTTTTTACCTCAATTTTCTCTCATAATTTTTAGTAACCATTCAAGCGCAAAAAAAAAAAAAAAAAAAAAAAGGTGACTGTCCATGTAACTGGGGAGGTCGAATTGTCCTCTGGAAGAGTCTGACCTAAATTCACTTTCTTCATTTGTCTGTGGAGTGGACCACAATTCATGCTAGGAATCAAATAATCCCCTTCAGTTACAGCAGAGTCAGGTTTTCTGTAATTCATGCTAGGAATCAAATAATCCCCTTCAGTTACAGCAGAGTCAGGTTTTCTGTCCTGGCCCAGAACAGTTTTGAGTTTTTCTTTCTTCTATTTATTTCCATTAAACAATTTCCTGTTTTCCAAACATGATCTATTTTCCTGCCTTTACAGTTCTCCTTGGGGAACAAATTGAACTCCGACTTCATCCTTTCCTTATCTCAAGATTGAGCTCACTCCTTTCCAGCTTTCCGAACCAGCTTGTGTCCCCTCCCTCTTCCGAACAGTCTTAACACTTAGTTCTTTCTAATGAAATNGCCTGCTTGAAATACATTTGTGTGTTTACTACTGTAAAGAGATCATGTAAGTTCCTTTGCGTGCATTTAATTTTTATTCACCTGTTAAATGTGCATTTGAAAAGTACCTACAAGAAACAGTGTGGTTGCAGCCAGTGGGTTTTCACCACCTGAAAGAAAATAAAAAAGGGCTGGAGAGATAGATGGCTCAGCAGTTAAGAGAACTTAATGCTCTTGCAGAGGACCTGCATTCGGTTCCCAGCACTCAGGTCTGGTGGGTCACAATAATTCCACAATCACTGGCCTCCACGGGCACCTGCATTCATGTATACACACTCGTACACATAAAAATAATATATCTTTCTAAAAAAGAATCCTAAAGATTATTTTTTTTTTAATGCTCTTAGATTGATGCACTAAGACGTATGCAAACCGGCAAGGCCAGCATAGAGAGCTGCGCGTGCGCAGCGCAGGCACTGAAAGCGCCCTAGTGAGGACGGTGCATGCGTAGTGCGGGCAGGAGCTGGTGGCCGGAGATTGTGCGGGGTGACACGTGCGCGTGCGCGTGCGTGGGGCGGAGCCTGCGGCCCTTGGCGCGGCTCTAGGTTCCTCTGCTCCGGCGCTAGTAGTTGCTCAGTAGCTGCTCGGCGTGGANAAGGACGGTCCCCGTCTGAGTTATGGATTTTGAAAATCTTTTCTCAAAACCCCCCAATCCGGCCCTCGGCAAAAAACCGGCCGCCGACTCTGAGGAAAGGTGATCCACATGTTTTCGTCCTTCGCAGGGGCACCGCCTGGGCGAGCGCGTGGGCCGAAGCCCGAGCGGACAGGTCGGGAGGGCAAGTNGGGTGGAAGTCGGAGTGCGGACCGGGGACCAGGGCAGTGGCCAGGCGGCGGGAGGAGGCTCCGGTCTCTGCGAATCTGCCCAGGGACAGGCTGTTCCCCTTGCACGTGCCCTTAACCTGTTCCTGTCACTCCCTCAGCTCAGGCGACTTTGCCCCGACTCTGGTTCTTGAGAATTTGAAGGATACAGAAACACTGCCCTGCCAGTGATCCTGAACCAAAAATCCCAGAATAAAGCAGCAAACGCCATTTCGGCTTAGTATTTCTGTTAAATTGGAAGCGCATGTTGTTAATCTCGTACCTAGTGCAGAGTGCAGAATTTCTGTACAGGTGCCCAATTCACTTTTTAGTCTTTTGAGTTGAAAGTGCCCCCACACCCCATCTTCTCTCCTAAACCCTTGTCCTCAATGTTCCCATCTTGCCTCAGTGGAAACCTTGACACACATCCTTCANGAGGTTTTTTTCCATCCTCATTACAGATATATTTCCAGTGCTGGGCCAGGCCTGGTGGCACANCTTTAATCCTAGCACTTGAGAGGCGGAGGCAGGCAAATCTTGTGAGTCTGAGACCAATCTGGTCTACATTGCAAGTTCCAAGCCAGCCTCTGCTACATAGTGAAACCTTTTCTCAAGGGGGAAGAGAATATATGTTCACGGCTCTGTTTCAAATACCTTAGTGGAAACTATTACCTTGATTGGACTAGGGTAATAAGAGCTTTACTATGTGCTCCATGTGAAATTTAGTCCCCACATCAGCCGTAAGGAGAAAGTGATGTTCTTGTTTTACAGATGAGAATATTGAGGCATAGAGAGCTTAAGNCACCTGTCCAAGGTTGTACAGTGGGAGTGGCAGATCTAGGATTAAGGTGCTCGGGTAGTGTGACTTAAGTACATATGATTTCATCACCCAGCTTCTAAAGCAGAATTACTCGTGTAAACTAAGTCCTATAGATACTGTAAAGAAATGGACTACTTGCAGGTGGTAACATTTAAGAACAACAGAAACGAATTGATAATTTTTTTTTTTGGTTTTTTCGAGACAGGGTTTCTCTATGTAGTTTTGGTGCCTTTCCTGGAACTCACTCGGTAGACCAGGCTGGCCTCGAACTCACAAAGATCCACCTGCCTCTGCCTCCCAAATGCTGGGATTAAAGGNGTGCACCACCACCACTGGGTANGAATTGATAATTTTAACATGTTTGAGAATTGAGCAAGATTAAAAAATAGCTAATAGTTTGAAAATACATTAGACAAAATACCCATTTACTAAAGTTTGGCTGAAATATGTAAGAGACTTTTGGATTTGCCAAAAGATAGTTGAAGAATAGAAGTAAGGTATCTATTCATATGACTGCTTTTTACTTTGGCTTTAGATCTTTTTCAAGGTTTCTGTATTTTTCTCTCAGTTTGTCTTCTGATTTTTGCCTGTAGATTTTTTTCAGTGCATCGAAACTTTGTTTTAATTTATTCTATGTGTATGGATGTTTTGCCTACATGTGTGTCTCTGTACCACATGTTGTCTTGCTCTTGGAGGCCAGAAGAGAGCATTTGATCCCATGAAACAGGTGTTACCAATGTTTGTTAACTGCCACATAGGTCCTCTGGAAGAGCAGCCAGTGCTCTTAACTAAGCCGTTTCTTTAGCCTGGAGTGAGTGAGAGAGAGAGAGAGAGAGAGAGAGTGTGTGTGTGTGTGAACACAATCTCGAAAGTGAGTCAATCTTCAGGTTTCTGACTTTTTGCTTATGATGGGAATACTCATTCATTTAGAACATTTTTTTTTTTAAGTTCCTACCACATAAAGACACATCATTCTAGGCCATGGTGATAGAATAATAAATGAATAAAATGCAGAAAAATACTAATGCTCATGAATTGTATATTATTGAGGTGGACAACTGGTACATGGTATTTTAGATGGGGTAAGTAAAACTGAGTGAGGAGTTAAGTATTTGGGGAGTAATGGAGATAGTGTAGATAATAGAAAGAAGACAGTAAAGGAAAAGCCTTAATGAAAGTTGACTGTTCCNTTGTTAAGGGCAGGAAGTTGGAGACTAGGATGTTGAAATCAGCTATGTACAGATGATATTAGAAGCCAGGAGATTGAAAGACATCACAGAGAAAGAAAGGTGAGGACTGGCTTTGTTAAGAGTTGCAAAGATGATCCAAACGAGGAGATAAAGAAGTAACAACTGGGCATGGTGTCACACCTTTAATCNCTGTACTAGAGAGGCAGAAGCAGGTAGATTGGGGCCAGCCTGGTCTACATAGTGAGNTTGGTAGTTTGAATGTANTTTGTCCTCATAANCTCATAGGGAGTGGTACTATTAGAAGGTGTGGCTTTGTTGGAGGAAAGTGTGTCACTGTGGGGGTGGGCTTTGAGGTGTCCTTTGCTCAATCTATACCCAGTGACANTTCACTTTCTGTTGCCTGCGGATCAAGATGTAGAACTCTCAACTCCTTCTCCAGCACCATGTCTGCCTGCACACTGCCATGTCCTGCCACGGTGATAATGGACTAAACCTCTGAAACTGTAAGCCATCCCAATTAAATGTTTTCCTTTATAAGAGTTGCTTGCCATGGTCATGGAGTCTCTTCACAGCAATAGAAACCCTAATTAAGACAGAGACCCTGTCTTTAAAAAAAAAAAAAGTAGCAGCAATAGGGGAAAAAAACAGGGACAGCTCAGTACCACTGGAGCTGGCTCACTAGCTTATGGGTGGGTCAGGAAATAGGACTGAGAATCATGGTCCCTAATGGAGCGGGAAANTGGAGAGGCAGTGCAGAATGACAGGGTGTGGTTTAAGACACATACAGTTCTCCACTCTGATATTTTCCATCCCTTCATCTTGGGTTCATTTTAGTTGTGTTAGAGCAGTGGTTCTCAACCTTCCTAACTCGGTGACCCTCTAATACAGTTCCTCATGTTGTGGTGACACCAACCATAACATTACTTTTGTTGCTGCTTCATAACTGTAATTTTGCTACTGTTATAAATCATAATGTAAATATCTGATGTGCAGGATATCTGATATGCGACCCCGTGGAGGGTTGTTACACACACACACACACTCACGCATGCATGCACACGCTGGTTGAGAACCCATGTGCTAGAATGTGCTCAGTAATTACCTCACACAATGTCTATGCAGGGTCAAAGACATCCTGCATTGTACCTGACATACCCTTCTCTTTTACATTCCTCTTTGATATTTCTTCCCTATCTTTTCTGTTTATAAAACCCCAAGTCTAACGTAAGTGTTCCTTATACATGTACCTGTATTATTTTTCTCCCAAGCAGATAGAAAGCTCTCAGGAGGCAGGGTCAACTTGTCTTTTTTATTGAGGCCACAGCCTGACATGTGGTGAATACTTAATATGTACTGAATGACTGGAATGACGAGTGAATGGTGATTTATATATATGTTAATGCTTAAGCATTAAGATTATATAATATTGGCTGGAGAGATGGCTCAGCAGTTAAGAGCACTGACTACTCTTCCAGAGGACCCGGATTCAATTCCCAGCACCCACATGGCAGCTCACACCTGTCTGTAACTCCAGTTCTAGGGAATCTGACACTCTTATACCAATGCACATAAAGTTAAATAAATTATTTTTTTAAAAAAGATTATATAATATAGAGTTTCAGTTGTACAGGTTGTTCATATACATATTAACATTTACTGGTCATCATCATCGTTGTTATTTTGAGACAAGAGTCTCACTATATAGCTCTGGCTGGCCTAGAACTTGCTGTGTAGACCATATTGGCCTCGAACTCAGAGATCCACCCACCTCTGCCTCCTGAGTGCTGGGATTAAAGGATTGCACCACCGTACCTGGCCTACATTGCTGTTTTTATTAATGTTGTTATAGCGTATTTGGAGTAGACTTTGAATTTGGAATTTATCTTAAGACAAACCCAAGCAATGAGTTTTAATGCTGTGCAATAAGCTCTTTTGTTCTTCACTATTTTTGCTGCAGAATTGCTGGTGAAGTAGATGGCGCTGAAGTTGAAGAAACACATACAGAGAAAGTAAAATGGAAAGCAAAGCGGGACTGTGAACAAGTTCCCAAGAAAGTAAGGTTCAACTGGCATGTTGGACAGACAGCTCTGGAGGGATGTGAGAACATGAGGGATCCTGTTGGTCTTATTGTATTCAGCATTTGGGGCCCAGTTACTTAGGTCAAGGAAACTCAGAATCAGCTTTCAGTAACTTTTTTGCCTTTTGATGTGAACTGTAGGAGAAAGTTTTGTCTGGTACCCGCCAGGCCCCATGCGGTCCAGCCCAGCCCCATGGTCCTGCAGCTGCTTATAAAATAATTACTCAGAGGCTTATATTAATTATAACTGCTTGGCCATTAGCTCAGGCTTATTACTAACTAGCTCTTACACTTAAACTGAGCCCATTTCTATTAATCTATATGTTTTGCCACATATTCCGTGGCTTTACTGGTCTGCTGGCATGTCGTTCCTTGGAGGCAGCTGGTGTCTCCTGACTCAGCTTTCCTCTTCCCACAATTCTTCTTGTCTCCTTATCCCGCCTATACTTCCTGCCTGGCTACTGGCCAATCAGCATTTTATTTATCAACCAATCAGAGCAACACATATTCACAGTGTACAGAAAGACATCCCTATCAGGGAACCCCACCATCATGTGTAGAATGTGCCTGTGTTGTAACAGGATGGATTCCCCGTTTCTGAGATGGACTGTAAACTGTTTTGAGAAGCTTCTTTGCTATCAAATTGGATGTAAAATCTACAGGTCTGACTCACTACTTAACCAGCCTTAGTAATCACTAACTTAAAACCCAGATTAGTGTGTAACAGGATACGAACAACACAAATGCATTATCCTGTAGTTCTTGGGCTGGAACTGAGTCTGAGAGCAAGGTGTTGNCAGGATTGTTCCTTCTGGNGTGTGTGAGGAAAGATCTGTTCCAGAACCCTCTGATACTTCTTGGTTTTCCACGATTCTAGGAAGCATCCTGACCTCCTCTGCAATGGCCTGATTTCCAAATAGGCCCCATTCTGAAGTACTGAAGATCAAGACTTAGAAAGAATTTAGAGTCAGGGGAGACTCAAGTTCAGTCCATCACAGAGTCAATATCTGCTCCTCTCTTTTTGATGTTTTTTTTGGGAAAGGTAGTAAACATTAACACATTACATAAGACTATATTCATATTGGCAGTGTAAGGCACAAATGGGCTTTATAAAAAGATCCAGGAGAGATGATACAGCTGACACAGCACCTCCATCTCCTGGGGCAGGCTCTGAGCTACCACATAAATACTGTCTTTGCATGTGTAGCTGCCATGGATAAGAACCAAAGCTGATATCCAGAAACTGCAGTTTTATTATCCCACAGGCCTCACTCCAGGCCCACAGTTCACAGTCTGTATATTACCTCTCCAGTAGATGGGCAGATAGCATATTGTATCTTAACTAATTTCTAAGAAAGTTATAGGAAAAGATGGACACCCAGGTTATCCCCAAGCAGAGTTCTTTCAGCCCAGGCTTTTCAGTCACTAATACAAATATATGTAGGGCTCTGGCTAACTTAGTAGAGTACCCAGGTAAGCACTGCAGGTCTAGAAAGATTATTGTTGCTGCCTTCCTCCATGTTGGCCCCTGAGACGAGCAGTTCTAACTCTGTCTCTTATACACATCTAGAGTAAGCACTGCAGGTCTAGAAAGATTATTGTTGCTGCCTTCCTCCATGTTGGCCCCTGAGACGAGCAGTTCTAACTTGTATACTGATCGCTTCCTTGTTCTTTACAGTTATGCTGCTTATGTGGTCATCCCTAAGGATACAGTTTAAAATTCATAAATCTAGTGTGTGCTCATTTGCCTTTATTGCAGCATGGTAGTCCATCATTTGAACATAGGACACCCTATTGTAGGTAGGCACCGAGCTTGCTCTCATTAGCAGTGCTATGACATTCTTTCACTTGTATCATGCATGTGCACTCTGCACCGTCCTGGGAGAGATGCTTCTGGATCCTCACATATGAACAGCACTGCCCTTGTATTGATACTTCGCTCTGTTAGAAAGTTGTTGTACCAGTTTTTATTCCAACACCATGGGTGAGAGAGACTGTGTGGCCCTGTCTGAGGATGCCATGACATCCCAGTCTTGTTCTATAGGCAGCTGTATTTCCAGAGTGTTATTGACTCTTGCCCTGTCTGAATTTTGTGTTTACTCATACTTGTTCTAGTCTTTATGTCCTTACTTTCATTGGGATTACCTATTTTGTTGTTGTTGTTATTGTTATTTTCTTGACTTATAGTTCTTTATGAGTAGTTTTTGGTCATCATTCTTGTGTGTTATGTGTTGCAGATACCTGCTCACTCTAGTTTTTTTTCCATCCAGTGATNTTTTTTATAAATGTCACAATTTTCAGGTAGTTGATTTTAAGAATATGTTCTTGTATATTTAGTCCTTTGTGCATTGATGAACATATTTTCTTACATTACCTTCTAAAGCTTTACTTTTCACATTGAAGTTTATAATTACTATGGGGTGGAAGCAACCCATTTCTTTATTTTATTATCATACCTAATTGTTCCAGAACCATTCATTTATCAGTAAAGGCTGGCTTGTCCCTGTGGTTTTACATTGTCACTTTTGTTAAAATCTTCTCAACTGTCTGTTCTTGTCCTCAGAATTACCTGTTCCTTCCCCAGTACTTAGAGTTAATTAGTACAGTTTTATAATGATTTGGTGTTATACAAGCAAGTCCTTGCACTTTTGTATTTTTTTCATTTTTGAAGTGTCTTGACTACCTTTTTTTGTTGTTATTGTTGTTTTTCAAGACAGGGTTTCTCTGTGTAGTCCTGGCTGTCCTTGAACTCCCTCTGTAGACCAAGCCGGCCTCGAACTCAGGGATCTAATCTGCTTGCCTCTACTTCTCGAGTGCTGGGACTGAAGGTGTGCACCAGACCACACCTAGCCTGTCTTGGCTATTCTTAGACATAGGACTAAGAATATAGGACTACCTATGTAAATCTAAAATCAGTTTGTTGGGTACCACAGAAAGTCTTGTTAGGATATTCATTAGTTATTTAGAGGGGTATTGGAATCTGTAGAATATTGTACAGTCTTTGTCTAGAATTTTTCTAAGCATTTTGTGTGTGTGTATGTGTGTGTATGTGTGTACACATTTGTGAATACATGTAGAAGCCAGAGGCTGATGTTGGATGTCTTCTTCAGTTGTTCTCTATTTTTGAGATGGGTCTCTCCCTGAACCTTGAGTTCACTGATGCATTTGATTTGGCTGTCCAGTGAACTCTGGGGATGCCTGTCTCCATTCACCTAGTGCTGTCTCCTAGGGTTACATATGAGGTCACCAGACCAGCTTTTACATGGGTCCTAGGGATCTGAACTTGAGTTCTCATGCCTGCATAGCAGGAACTTTACTGACCTACTCATCTCTCTAGTCCTCCTTGTGGTNTTTGTTTGACGCACTGTGCATTCATGCACCTGATGCTAGTGCACTTCAAGGCCAGAAGCATCAGATTCCTCTGGAGCTGGAGTTAAAGGTGTAAGCACTGGCCATGGTGCTGGGAACCAACTTGGGTCCTCTGGAAGAGTGCTATGTGCTCCTAACCAATGAGCCATTTCTACAGCCCATTTTTAACTCTGCAAAAATTTCAGGTGTTTAAAAGAGTGTAGAGAATGCTATATGAAACCCATGTACCCATCATACAAATGCAATAATAGTTAATTAGTGGCCAATATTGCACTATATATGCATGTATGTGGTGTGTGTGGGGTGTGTGTGTGTGTGTGTGTGTTTGTGTGTGTGTGTGTGTAAAGCTTGCTTTGAATCTTAAGTTCTGAAAATTTCAATTTTTGTTGTGTGATATTTTGATTACATTCTGACACTCCTGAGACTGACAGTAAAGTTTGTTTGAATCAGAGGGCAGAGCTACCTACTAGCTGACCAGATTAACCATAGAGGTTTTGTAGGACTGAGGACAGATAGACACAGGAAGTAGTAGGGCAGTCCTTAGAGAGGGTCTCGGCCCTTTTGGATGGAAGAACAAGAGAAAAGAGGTCACTGATAGCTTTGCTGCTGCTTCTCTGATTNTTCAGGTTCTTACCCCATGTCTGACTCTGGAGTTTTTATTGGTAAAGAATAATGCATCATCTTTTCATTTTTGCTTAGTTTAAGCACCTTGGAAACTCTACAACATCACCAAAGAGTTTGCCACATAGAAAATCAAGAAGTAAGGACTATGACCCATACAGTGATGGTGAGACCTGCAGTCAGGAATCAGAAGATAATTTTGACAAAGAGCTTCAACAATACATACAAGCCAAAGAAATGGCAAACGCTGCTCAACCCTCACTACTTCCTGAAGAATCTGTGAAAAAAGAGGGAGCAGAAGGCACCCAGCAGAGTAAGCACTAAACTGTTTTATCAGTTAGTTCATATGCAGTTGTCATAGTTGTCTGTGTTTGGACAAGTGTTTTTTCACTTGTACTTTATCTCATGATGAGAAGGTGACTTTTATGGCTCTTTGTGCCAGATATGAGCTTGTTTGATGTGAGACATAACCCGAGACTTGGTTGCTTGATATGTAAGCTCTCAGGTTGTAGAAGACACTGGCAGTGGGTTATCAAAGGCTGTGTCTGTATCAGGAGAAGTCTGAATCCCTGGCTTCTGCAAGTATGAAGATTAGGCTATACCTGCTCGTATGACTCTTGTTTAAAGAATTGACTGACTGGATGATTGTGTATGTCTGTGTCCATATTTTTTAAGTGCTAGGGAGTGATCACCCAGGACTCATGCGTATTAAGGAGACATTCTACTACAGAACCATATCCCCAGTATAGACATGTATTTTCTTTTTAAAATTTTTTCATTTTTATTTTTTTAATTGAAATGTATTATTTTAAATGACTAAAATGGGATTTGGCCATAGATATGAGGGCAAATGACAATTTGTAAACGAATTTTTTTTTCTTTTTTTTGAGACAGGGTTTCTCTATATAGTCCTGGCTCCTAGCTGTCCTTGAATTTGCTCTGTAAGATCAGGCTGGCCTCGAACTCAGAGATCTTCCTGCCTCTGCCTCACAAGTACTGGAATTAAAGGCATGTGCCACAACTGCCCAGCATAAATGAAATTTTTTTTTTTTTTTTCTTGGTTTTTCGAGACAGGGTTTTTCTGTGTAGCTTTGGTGCCTTTCCTGGAACTCACTCGGTAGGTAGCCCAGGCTGTCTTCGAACTCACAGAGATCCGCCTGCCTCTGCCTCCCGAGTGCTGGGATTAAAGGCGTGTGCCACCACCACCCAGCCGCATAAATGAAATTTACTCTGTTTTCCTCCAAATGTTCCTTCTATTCAAGATACATCTGTAGGTAAATTTTGTGTATATGGAATGTTTTCATTTTTGGCACCTGTGTGCGTGCATGAGTAAAATATTTTGAGATGGGATCTCATGTAGCCTGGGAAACTTGCTATGTAGCTGAAGATAGCCTTGAACTCCTGATCCTCTAACCCCAGTGACCACAATGCTGGGCTTACAATTGTCCTCGTTTGCTGTATGTTGCTGTGATAAAACACTATGACAGCCACTTGAGGAGGAAAGGGTTTATTTCACGTTATACTTCCAGGTAACAAACAGTCCGTTACTGAAAGAAGCCACAGCAGGGACCTAGAGGCAGGAAGTGAAGCAGAGACTATGGAAGAGTGCTGTTTACTGGCTTGCTCCCCATGACTTGCTCAGCCTGCTTTCTTGTACCATCCAGATCCACCTGTCCAGGGTAGCACNACCCACAGTGAGCTGGGNCCTCCCACATCAATTATTAATAAAGAACATGCCCTATAGACTTGTCTGCAGGCCATCTGATGGAGTCATCATTTGAGGTGTCTCTTCCCAGATAATTCTAGTTTGTATCAAGTTGACAAAAAACTAGCTAGCACGAAAGTATGTACCACCATCCTTAGCTTTATGACATTTTCAAGGGAAAATCTGTAATATTTGAGATCATTCTAAACCTGTAGTTTTTTTCTACAGATACTGTAGCAGTTCTGATTAGATCAGTCAATTGCTGATGTCTTCAAAAAGTTCTGGCCTGTGGTATGCAAGATTGATTTAATTAATTATCTTGCTTTTCCCTCCCGTCCAGCACTTCTTTTCGAAAACAATGCATTTGAAATTAGGATGTTAGGATTCTCTGTTTGCTTCTTAATAGCAAAGCTTCTAGAAAGTCAGGTCACTGTCCTACCAATTTTCCTTCACTGAGGTGCAGAGTTTCTCTGAATTATTATTATAAGCATATTTCTGAAGGTTAAAGTGATGTCTTACCTTTATGCTATTTTAAAAAATGAACTTGCTTGTTTTTAGCTGCCAAACAAAAAAATAAAAAATCTAAAGCTGGTAACAAGAAAGTTAAACAGAAGAAAATGAAGCGAAAGTGGCCTGGCACTGGAAACAAAGGGTCAAGTGTCTTGCTGAAGAACAGTGGCTCCCAAGAAAAGGTACCAGAGTTAGTTGTGCTTGTAGGAGGATGCTTCCGGGTTTTTATCTTTCACTTCAGTTTCAAGAAGTGCTCAGTGATGTGGGGAGGCAGAGTATTCCACCAGTCAGGTTTCTATGGAGACCTCTACCTGCTGTTGATTCTGTGGTCTTCCTTTTTAACCACTGCTTCCTTCCCTCAGCAATGGCTGCCAGCACCCATTTTCAGCCACAGTTATTTCCCTGTTGGTCCAGAATACAGGTGCTCTAGCCCTTTGGTCTCTGAGTGTTGGACCATCACTAAATGTAGAAAACTGGAGGCAGAAGGAAATAGCCTTGGAGACAGTTGAAAGGCCATGTAGTCCTGCACAGTTGACATACTGCAGTCCCTTAGCCTTTGGGTTGATTCCTTCTGGAAATTAAAAACAGCTGTTTCTGAGCATTGGCCTTACCAAATCTTCCAGTCCTGCTCCTGGCACTTTGATTTTGCTTTGTAAATGTTCATCCTTGATACATGCACATGTACTCAGCATAGGATATATGCATTTGTACTTAGCATAGGATTTATACATAGGTACTCAGCATAGGATAATGAATGACTCCTCTAGACTATGCTCTTCTGAAGANGTTTAAACTGAATGGCAAGCTTTTTATCTAGCTTAGTCACAGGGTCAAGAGTTTGGAGAGGTTAAAATATTAGAAATACCAAGTATTAGCTAAGCATGGTTGCAGATGCCTTGTTGTCCCAACTGCTTAGGAATGGTAGCAGGAGCTCAAGACTATCCTGGGTAACAAACAGTGAGATCCCATATCAAAAAAAGGGAGGTGCAATACCAAATATTAAAGATTGAAATAAACTTATATAAAAGTTGTATCTTTTTCATTTTGCAAATGGGGAATCTGAACTCAGAGTTCAGATCCGGGCCAAGCCAGGGCTGAACTGTTTCCTCCCCCTCTGCTGTGTCTTAACATTGACTCAGGTGATTCTTCACCCAGAACTGACAGCCCTTGTACATGAGGAGCAAGTTGTAAACATACGTTAGACTCTCAGAGCATAGTTATCTAAAACCAAAGATTTGAACTGAGATACACTATGATTTGTTTGTTTGTTTGTTTGCTTTTTGTTTTGTTTTTTCGAGTCAGGGTTTCTCTGTGTATCTTTGGAGCCTGTCCTGGAACTCACTCTGTAGCCCAGGCTGGCCTCGAACTCAGGGAGATCTACCTGCCTCTGCCTCCCAAATGCTGAGATTAAAGGCATGCACCACCACTGCCCGGCTTACACTATGATTTTTATGATCTTAATAAATCAATAACTTGATATTCTTNCAATATCAGGTCGCTTAGGAGATGGGTTAGCTCCTTAATTGCACATACCATATTCCTAGAACTGTANTTACTACTTAGGCTTACAGAAGCTATAAGCTTTGTCACAAGTTAACACATTAAAAATAGTTTTTGTTTCTAAAGAGCTAAAATAGATTTTTAAGGTTCTCGTTTCTTTTTTAAATATTAAGCTGTAAAACTGTATCATTGGAACTAGATTTTTCACTGCTTCTTGTTAATCATGANTTGGAGNTTTGTTTCCATAATCCTAAAGCTTTCTGTTTCAGGCTTCTTTTTATTACAAATAATGTACTTTCCTGTTTAGTTTTTTTTTCACTCATTTTTATAAAATAAGGACAAAGTACAATAAGATATTCAAATTTTACAAACACTACTATTCAGTGGCTGCGTGCTGTTGAAACTGATGAGCCCTCATTTTATAAACTGACACCCCAAAGTCCAGCTGTGAAAGCTCTTTCAGTAGAGACAAGTTTCTGAGCCAGAATCTTGCTGTGTAGCCTAGGCTGGCCTTGAGTTTGTCACCCTGCCTCAGCCTTGGAGTGCTGAGATGACACATTGTGTCACCATGCCCAGCTAGAAGAGACGCATTCCAATGTATTAAAGGTAGTTAAAACAATTCTGTAAACAGAATGAAGTACTTAATTNTATTTTCTCCTGGTCGTTTGTTCGTTTGTTTGTTTTTTTATGTTTGTTTTTGTATTAAAGGCTGGTGAACCTGAAGACAAGCAGCCACGTGTACGGATGAGCCAAGGCTTTATCAATCAGCACACGGTAGAACGCAAGGGGAAGCAAGTTTGCAAATACTTTCTTGAGAGGAAATGTATCAAGGTATGAGAGTGTGTAAGCAAAAACACACTACAGTGTGTTTGTGGCAGGAGTCTGTGGGAACTGCTGTCTCTGTTTGAGTCTTAAAAACTACCTGTAAAGTTGTGAAAACTCTTTGCTCTTTAGAAAAGTTTAATTAGAAAATTACTGATGTGTCACTTTCTGTTTTTAAAGGTAATTTATTAAAGATGCTTTCCATTAAAAATGTTTCAGAATTTTTAAAAGTTCAGCAAGCTAAGTCATGTGCTTGGATACTCGCTTGTTAGGATTCTTTCTGGACTCACTTGCTCATTTGAAGTTTAGTAGGAGTTAAGTTGCAAAGGTCTAACTCTGAGACATAACTTGTACTTATTCTTACACCCAGGGAGACCAGTGTAAGTTTGATCATGATGCAGAGATAGAGAAGAAAAAGGAGATGTGTAAGTATTATGTACAAGGGTATTGCACCAAAGGCGAGAACTGCCTGTATTTGCATAATATCCTTTACCACAAGATTCCCTTTCCTCTTCATGTAACATGAACANTTAAAGATGTAGACTTTAATAAACCACAGCTGTTGCTATAACAAAGTGTTCTAAGCCCAAGNTGACAGCAAAGCGATTGCATTGTATACACTTTTACATAAGAAAGAAAGGGACCCTTCAGAAACTCTCCCAAATACAGATCCATTCTGTTCAGCCTGGGTGGTGGAAGGTTCATGAGACCTAGTCAGGCCCAGGAAGATGTCAGTTTCTGTTGTGATCGTATCTAATTGAGTCTGTATTCATATAGAAAAAGATATTTATGGAGGTTCCCTTAACTTGAAAGGTAGCCGTAGTTCTAATGGCACAGCACAGACTTGTTTAAAAACATGAACTACTCGCAGCACTCGGGAGGCAGAGGCAGGCGGATCTCTGTGAGTTCGAGGCCAGCCTGGGCTACCGAGTGAGTTCCAGGAAG
>LZPO01027386.1:252608-263093 GCA_001675575.1 Neotoma lepida | reverse complement strand
AAAATGTAAGGGAGCAAACCAAGGAGGAGGATGGTCAGAGCCTCAAAAAGTTCATGAGAGCAGAGAGGCCCTGTCCTCAAGTCCCCAGGTCAGCAGGCAGGACCATAAGCCTGGCAAACCTAAGTAGAAGGCTGGAATGCACAGGCCTCCAAAGAGATGGCCTGGCTGAACAGCTAATAGGAAAGAGCAATAGGAAGTAGTCATGGCAACNTCCATGACAGACAGACTCAGTTGAAGGGAAACATGCCAGGAAACTTGGAAAGTTAGACAAGACAGGAAGTTAACCACAGTAGACCACCTGGCCCTGTGGTGACCATGGAACAAAGTGCCCACCTGTGGTGACATATGGTGACAAACAGGTGCCCACCTGTTTTAGACATATAGAGTGGCCTCAGGGTATTTCAAGGAGCTGATTCAAGGGAGTAGAGTTAGGAATTCATTTCTTTCACCTTTTAATGAAGAGTCTTGCTGTGTAACTCAAACTGGCCTCAAACTTGAGATCCCCTGGTCACAACCTCCCAACTGCTGGGATGACAGGCATGAGCCACCATGCCCAGTTACTAATTTCTTGAGAGAAACACACCTCCCAAAAGGAATGACTCCGCTCTGTGGAGGGAATGGAATTTGTAGGTATGANCTTCCAGAAAAAGAATCTCCAGGCCTCCAGGGTCTCATCAGCAAATGGTACCACACATTTCAAAAGCTGACACCAAGGCTGGGCATAGTGGCACACGTNTTTAATCCCAGCACTCAGGAGGCAGAGACAGGAAGATCTCTGAGGGATCTCTGAGTTCGAGGCCAGCCTGGTCTACAGTGCAAGCTCCAGGACAGCCAGGGCTACATAGAGGAACCTTGTTTGAAACAAACAAACAAACAGACAGACAAACAAACAGACAAACAAACACTGACATCAATTCTACCCAGTTTCTTCAAGGGACTGAAAAACTACAGGATTGTATGAACTGAGGCAGAAAAAAAAATGTGTTTCAAACTCAACATCCGTTGCTGGTCAGTACTCTGACACTGAGGCAGAATGAGGAGGACTCAATGACCACACACATGGCAACCACACACCTAGAGCTAGCACCACACTTGGTGCTGGGAAGCACAATGCTTTCTGGAGCCAGACTAAGATGTCCTCTCCCCTGTGAACCAGGGCGGGAAGTTCTATACACAAATGTCAAGCTACAATCATCATCATCATCATCATCATCATCATCATCATCATCATCATCCTCTTTACAATAAACAAGATACAAGGTCAACACAAAAAGCCCATTGCATTGCTATCTACTAGAAATACAGCATTTGAATCATTTTCCGTATGTATGTGTGTGAGGTATGCATGTGTGTGTTTGCATGTATGTGGCATGTGTGTGTATGTGTGTGTGTGCACATGCATATGGAGGTACAAGGTTGACCTTGGGTGTCTTCCTTAGTTGCTCTCCATCCTATATATTAAGACAGGGGTCTCTTGAGAAACCTGGAGTGTGCCATTTTGGCTCATTTGCCCTGAAGATTCCTACCTCTCCCTCTCCTGTGCTGGGGCCATCAGAGAGCCACCACACCCACCCAGTGTTTAATGGGCTTGGGGACCTGAATTTCTGTCATCACACTTGCAAAACAGCACTTTGCCCACTGAGCCATCTCTCCAGACCAATTCACAGCCTTTTAAATGACTCCAAATTAAAATTAGATACAAATAGAACAAAAACATGTTTCTGTTAAACTAAAAAACACTGATGGCAAAAAAAAAAAAGTGGTATCTAAGCAAATGGGAAGACATACTGTGTTCACGGATTAAAAGGCTTGTTGTCCCATAATTGATCTGTAAATGTAATATGATATCAATCAAAATTGTAGTGGGATTTTTATATATTTATGTGCATATATATTTAATATATTTATATATTTTATATATCCTAAAATTTTTAAAAATTGTTATATTTATTTATATACTCTGTGTGTGTGTATGCATTTATATGTGTAGCTNAGACCAGAGGCCAATTTTTAGGATTCAGTTCTCTTCTTATCTGATATGAGTAGCAGGAATCAACTCACATTGTCAGGCTTGGCACCCAGNGCCTCTACCTGCCAAGCCATCTATCTCATCAGCCCTCATGCTAAAACTTCCCATGAAAAAAACAAAAAAACTAGAATAGTTAAAACAGTTGTGAAAAGAAATAATAAAGATGAAGGACTCACTTTTCCCACTAATAAATTTCTAGTAGCACATGCTTGAGCATGTATGTGAGTGCACACGCATAAGATAGTAAGCCAGGTGTGTTAGCACACACTTTTAATCCCAGCACTTAGGAAGCAGATCTCTGTGAGTTTGAGGCCAGCCTGGTCTACAGAGTAAGTTTCAGAACAGCCAAGGCTATAAGGAGAAACTTTGTTTTGAAAAACAAACAAACAAAAAAACCAAAAAAGAAAAGAAAAATATAGTATACTATTGATGCAGAAATAACCCCATATTCATAAGAGGCTTGGCTTTTGACTGTTGCTAAGACAACTCAATGATAATTTAGTGGCATTTCCGTAACTACTATTGGAATAATTGAATATCCATATCCAAAAATGTGATTACCGCATAACTCCCACACTAGTAAAAGAAACTCAAAATGGATCATAGTAAAAAGGTGCAAAGCTATGAACATTTTAGAGGAAAACAGAAGAAAAATGTTTTGGCTTTGGAATTAGGCCAAAGGTTCTTAAATTTGATTACTAAAATTCTAGCCAATAAATAGAGCTTTATTAAAACTTAATTTTCATAATAAATGTTATATATATAAAATACAAAATAATAAACTTTATTATTCTGTTCTACAGAAGATATTTGAGCTGGGTGTGGCTGTGCCCACCTGTGATCTCAGCACTTGGGAGGTGGAGAGAGATTAGGAGTTCAAGTCCAGCCTTAGTTGCACAGGTAGCTCAAAGCCAGCCTGGGCTACATGAAAACTCATCTTTGAAAGAAAAAGAAAAAAAAGCAGTTTTAAAGAAGCTACAACCTAAGAAAATATTTTTAGTTCACTTGTATTTAGAACCGGTTAAAGAAAGCTCCAAACTGAACAAGAATACAAAGGATCTATCTCAATGGGCAAGGCGGGCCTGGCAGCTCGAGACTACAGTCCAGGCTCCTGGCAAGTCTGAAGTAGAGGGTCACATGAGCCTGCAAACTGGACATGTGATGACTTCCATCTCACAAACAAAACCAAAAAGCAGATAGCTTGAACGGCGCTTGGCTCAGCTAGTCACACGGCAACTAGCACCCAAGGAAACAGGCTACACTGTTGGTCAGCCATTAGGGAGACAAGCAGAAGCCATGCAGAAGTCCCACTAGACACCTGTTGGAAGGATTTGGGGTGAAACCCCTAGGAAATGTTAGCACTGGCCGGGAAGCAGAGTATCTGGNTCTTTCATAGGTAGCTTGGTGGAACACATCGGCTATGAAAGAGAGTTTGAGAATTTCTTGCAATGTTAAACATTCACTTTCCATTTGATTCAGCAATCCCACCCCTACAAATTCATACTGGAGAAAAGAAAATGTNTATTATGCAAAATTCTGTGTGAAGCTTTCTAAAAATGTTTATTTATTTATTTGTGTGTGTGGAGATCACACAGCCTTTTTTGTTTGTTTGTTCGTTTGATTTGTTTTTTGTTTGNTTGNTTGNTTGGTTTGTTTTTTTTGAGACNGGGTTTCTCTGTGTAACAGCCCTGGCTCTGTAGAGCAGGCTGGCCTCGAACTCACAGAGATTCTCCTGAGTGCTGGGATTAAAGGAGTGTGCCACCATGCCAGACTGATCATCCAGCCTTAAATGGCAAATGCTTTTACTTGCTGAGCCCACTCCCTCCCCTGACCCATAATGCTCCGTTCATGATAGCCAAAATCTAGAAATGACAGCATGGATGTTGTTCTATAGGTGAACCCATAAATTGTGTTCATCCCAAACCTGGACAGTATTTGCCAATACANTGACACCAAGCTGGCTTTGGTCGGTGTTTTATCACAGCAATAGATGGCATACCAGAACACCACCATTTCATAGCCATGCTTTCACCACATACACACATGATAACACACAGTTACGTACTTTGACATATGTACATACACTCACACACATATCTCGACTCACACATACACACGTACCTACCACCACACACACAACCATGCATTTGTATATACACAGAATAACACACATGTGCTAAAACACACACTAACACACACTCCCTCTCATGCTCTGACATATGCAAACACCCATTCATCTTCATCACAAAAAAGGCAATTGTGAATTCACAGACACATGTATGCACTTACACNCTCACACAGATACACACCTATAATGTCACACTTAGATGTCACAAAAGACAGCAAAGTGAGAACATTCACAGACAAAGAGGAAGCCCGGACAGGGCTCCTCCATAGGAACTTACACTGGCTCCACTTGGTGGCCCTCTGGCTTCTGCTGGTGACATCCCTTGCCCATCTTAACCAATCTCCTCCATGAAAAGAGGTGATCTTGTGGGTAAGTTCNATTCTTTCCATTTGCCCACAGGGCTCATCGCGGATCTCAGAGCCTAGGGCTTTATACTGTTAGGTAGACTCTAGTTACACCATGTCACTTTAGTTCCTCGTAAGTCCCATACTGAGTCCACTGTGAACTCTCCTGACCTCAACCTCTCNTGAGTTGTAACTGACTCAATGTTGTGACTCTGAGAGCTGGGATTGCCCTAGGTCTCAGGCATCTTCTCTGTAAGAATCACTAGGGATGTCTCAAAAACAGCCCTACCTGAGATGCAGCCTGGACCACCCAAACTTTGGAGCTGCCTTTGGAGGTAATACTGGCATCAGGACTTCTAGAAGTCCCTTGGGTCATGTTACGCGCAGCCAAGATCTACCCAGAGACTGTCTGGCACTGGCCAATGTTGATCTGCCCTTCAGGAGACCAAAGCAGGAAAAAAAATGGATGCAGGGAGGAATCTATGTAGAGCAGGGGGCCAGGAAGCCTCTGCAAAGATGTGCTTAACAGAGTAGAGATCTGGAAGATGAGAAGGAACCAGGTAACATGGAGACTTCCTGTGGTTCATTCTTTGGGNTTGCCCAGCCAGGAGCTGGAAGGACAGGGGAGCTCCAATCACTAACTTACTCAATTTCACTAGAACCTCCTTCCCCTCACCACCACCACCACTCCCTAACCCACCCCCCCACCCCAGACAGGGTTTCTCTGTGTAACAGCCCTGGCTGTCCTGGAACTTACTCTGTAGATCAGACTGGCCTTGAACTCACAGAGATCCGCCTGCCTCTGCCTCCAGAGTGCTGGGATTAAAGGCGTGCACCACCACCACCCATCTTAATTTCACTAGAACTTAGAAACAAACATCTTTGGCTGATCTTTTCTGCTTCCTTCGGCTTCACCCACAACAGGCGTTTTGCCGATAATGAAGGCAATACTTAACAATAAGGGGATGAGAAAAGCTGGCCAGGGCAGGGCAGGGATTAGATCTCAGTAACTCAGGAACATGGGCAAGCTCAGTGATGCCTCTGCACCGGATTCACCAAGGCAAGCTCAGTGATGCCTCTGCACCGGATTCACCAACTGCCCTGATCTCACTATTTTCCTTGTAACTTCATGTGACAGATGCCCACCCAATTACAAATCTTGCTGAGACCAGGAGATGGTTGAGCTCTGGAACATCTCTCATGTCCTGCCCCTTAGCAGCCTGGGATGGAGGAGCCCATTGGAGACGTATCTTCTGTGCTTCTGGCATTGGGCATGGGATGAAAGTTTAGTTTGGTTTTGTAATCTGCAAAACTGGGGCGATCCCATTGCTCTTGAGGGTGGGTTCACTGTAGCCCCAGGCTGGGCCTCTGCCATTTGGCTGTTCAGCTACTTCCTGTGACGCCCACTCATTACCTTTTTCGGAACATGAGCAGGTCTGATCTAAACCAAATTCTCCAGGCCTGGAAACTCTTGCCGCACCCCAGGAGGCTTCTCAGTAACCCAAGAGAAGGCTTGGAAGACCAGCAAGGATCTTGACAAGCAGCAGGCACCCAGCGTCCCTCCACATCCCGCAGCTGTTTATGATGCTGTTGGCATGGTTGGAGAAGCTGGCGGGCTGCTCCTCCGCCAGGACTTTCACAGGGATGAAGAGGACTGCTCTTGGCAATGCCAAGTCCTTAAAATGAATTTTTATTTACATTTTTAATTGTAAAAATCAGCTTCCAATGGTTAATGTAAAAAAGAAAGGAAGCAAAGAAGAGGAAGGAAGGAAGGAAGGAAGGAAGGAAGGAAGGAAGGAAGGAAGGAAGGAAGGAAGGAAGGAAGGAAGGAAGGAAGGAAGGAAGGAATCTGATCAAGTAAATAAATTCAGTGGGATTCGGACACATAAACGACAAAAAAGAAAAAAAAAGAAAAGAAATGAAAAACTGCCGCTGTCCATATGAATAAGAAAATATAATTGCAACTCTAAGGCCTCAGGTGCTCAGAATAAGACCACCTGAGGATCCTCCAGGCCAACACTAAGAACTTCTGAGAACGGTTAAGGTATGGTGGCAGCAAGAATATTTCAGTTAGAAATGTAAATGCTGGGTTTGGAGGGTGAGAACATTCTCTAANAGAATTGGGCGGCCAGGTATTCTCATCAAGACTCACAGAAGACCAATGTCTCAGAAGTCCCAGGGCAACTTTCCTCTACCGTCGATTCCCACGCGGAGCCGCCTTCCCCTGCTGGGCAGCAGCAGCCCAGATCCTCCCAGGTCGCNATGACAGATGGGGGACCCCACTCCTCTCTCCAACAAACGAACCCCAGCCCGAGATTCCGCTTCAAGCCCTCCACTCCAGCACACGAGTGGAACGTGGCATGTCCCAGCCTCGGCGTTACATCCTCGGGAAGCGGGACCCCGGGAGGGGCTGCGGGGACACTGACCTGGGAAGCCCGCGCTCCAGGGCGGGCGAGGAGCAGCAGGAGAAGGACGAGCGCGCGCGGNGAGCCGGGCCCCATCTTGCCCAGCACAGCCTGGCTGCTGGGGAAGGCAGGTCGCTGTTCCCTGGCGGACCCTGAGTCNCCGCGGTGCGCGGGTCCCTTACAGCTCCCGCGGCCACCAGCGTCCGCAGCCGCCTGCACGAGACCGTCCGGGCGACGCGGGGAGGCGCCAGCCCCGTGGCGGAGGCCGAGAGAGGAGGGGCTGCAGAGCCTGGAATGCGCCTGGGAGCGCGCCCAAGCCGCGACTCCGGGAGGAGGTCGGGCGCCACCAAGGGTGGCCAGTGCCCACCCTGGACTGCCCTACTGCCCACTGCCCCCACTTCCCGCCGGGAGCGACCCAGGCTTCCGCCAGCCACACGTGGCTAATTGATGAGCCAAACTTAGGTCTGTCCTACCTCAAATCCCACACAAGGACACCTTCCTCCAGGACAGCAGAGATCAAGGCTAGTGTGGCAGGAAGAAGGGCTTCATAAACTTGGCCTAGGATAGACTACATCTTAAACTGTGGGCCGAAATATGGAAGTTGAGTTGCTGAATTTAGCAAATGGTAAAAGCACANACCAAAAATTAATTNAGAATCAAATATAATGAATCCAAGGTGTCCTTGGTCTCTGTGACTGGTGCTGGTCAGTTGGTACCACGGGAATGAACCTGCCTGAGACACTTAAGACACTCGGCTCAGATCCGAGACTATTTCTGTTATGAAAAGAAGTGTTTTTACTGTACATACAAAGTTTTCTGTCACTTTGTACTACATTTGTATGTGAATCGGTGTGCTTGGTGTGACAATTATATCAAACTATCAAACAATTTGGAAAAAATGTCAAAAATGCTTCTGTTCTTTAATATCAAATATTAAGACAAGATTTAGTTCTTCATGTAAAAAAATAAGCACACCAAATTTCCTTTTGTCTTTAATAAATGATAAANTTATATTTACAGCAAAGAATTACTTTAAAATAAGCTTAAAAAATTTAAAAACAGTGCTCCCCAGAGTTTTAGGAGCATGCATGTCCAGTGACTAAGGATCTACAGCCTTCCTTCTAGTTTGCAGTCTCGTTCCCAAGAGTTTTGAGTAGAGGCCCAGTTACAGAGCCTCAGTAAGGTCTGCTAGGTAATAGCCCTGGGATGGACAGGCCCAGTTACAGAGCCTCAGTAAGGTCTGGTAGGTAATAGCCCTAGGATGGACAGGCCTGAAGCTGAAGTCTCTGCACCCAGGTTGTGGGTGAACCAGGTGCTTCANATGTAACTTAGCTCTCCCTGGAAGAATATTTTGTGTAGCTCACTCTGATTGTATGGAATGGTTCTGAAGNCCACAGTCCCTGATCTGGAGCTGTTTTCAACAGAAATCAGAAGGCAAGCCGGGTGTTGTCTCTTGGCCTGTGAGGGCTGCTATACCCAAGTATACACCACGGACTAGGCAATGTATAACAATACAAATGTGTGCCTCAAGACTTGGAGTTAGAAAGTCAAGAGCCAGGTATTTATTGGCAGATTGGGTGGTGATGAGGGCTTACTTCATCCTCACTTGTGGGAACAGGCAGTAGAGCTCTTTGAGGCCTCTTTTTTGGGGGGAGGGTAGTTGGGGGATTCAAGACAGGGTTTCTCTGTGTAGCCTGGCTACCCTAGAACTCATTCTGTAGACCAGTCTGGCCTCAAACTCAGAGTTCCACCTGCCTCTACCTTCTGAGTGCTGGGATTAAAGACATGTGCCATCCCCACCCTGCATAAGGCATCTTTTGTAACATTATAGTGATCTAATTCAGAAATATCCTAAGGCCACATCTCCTAATACTACCATACCGAGGAGGGAGTTCAAAATATGACCATAGCCAGTTCCCTGGAAAGCATGGAGCATGGGGCATTGGGCATGGGGCCTGGGGCCCACTCAAGCTTTGGCTACACAACAAATCCCACTGAACTGTTTCCTCCAGCTCCCTGAAGCAGAGCAAGGTCCATGTGCTTGTGCTTTGAAAGTCTTGCAGAGAGACCTAGTCAGAACACTGCTTGTCACTGTCCAGGNAGAGAGGAAAGGACAGCAGTCAAACCAGGGTGGCAATAGAGATGATGGGTTTCTGTGTCAGTCTCCAGTGTGTCTGCTGTCTATGAGAGAACCAGCAGTTTCCTGGCTNCGCTGACCTCCTGTGAATGAAAGGTTTTATTCTGCTTGGAGTGGCTATTTATTTTGAGTTTTATCCTACCCCGTATTTACATGGCAACCTGCAAGCACTCTTAGTTGGTGCTGGTTGCATACTGGACACTAGAGGTGGGGCAGATGTGAGCGAGCCCTCTTCTCTCTCCTGTTACCCTCTACTCGGAGTCATTAAGCAGACCAGATCTCACAGAGGAAGAGANTGAAACAAAGTATCTGGTGGTTCATCTCCATTGTCAGCTTCACGAGGTTTGAAATCACCTAGGAGACACACCTCTAGGCACGTCAGAGTGTGTTCCCAGAGAGGTTAAATTAGGAGAGAAGACCTGGTCTGAATGTGGGGGCGGCACCATGCCCTGGGCTGGGGGCCCGGACTGAGGAAGAGTGGGGAAAGCAGAACCAGATGGACTGCATCCTTACCACCATGCTACACTCAACCCTTGAGCCCAAAGAAGCGCTTCCTCCCTCAGCTGCCTCTTGTCAGGTATTTGGTGACAGTAAAAGGCAAATAACTAACACAGCATGGTTGGTGACCAGCCTGAGGAATGCCGATTCAATTCTAAATGTCCCTTCTCAGAAAGGTGCTTCTAGGACATTCCATCTTGACTTAATCCTCTCTTTACTTTTAGGAATCTCAAGACTTCGGCAATTTTACTTAAAGTGACACAGATGCCTCTTGGGTTTGTCGACGTTTTGCTTTTCTAACGTTTCTAAAAGTCAACAGGGATTTTTGCTTTTTTGTTGTCCCTATTTGCTAACTTCCACTTGTGACCTTTGCCCTTTAGTGCTCAGGTTTCAGTTGAATCAATTTTCTGAGGTCTGGCTGCCTTTCTCTCTGTGTCCTCAGCTACCCTGATCGGCAGTAACCAAAGCAGATGCCCCACAAGCAGAACTTGCCAAGGCTATCTCAAAAGTGGCTAGCAGCTGAAGCAATGCTCAGTGGGTTAGAGCACTTGCTGCTCTTACAGAGGACCTGGGTTCAGTTCCCACCACCCACGTGATAGCTCACAACCATCTCTCCTTCCAGTTCCAGGGGATTCGGCATCCTCTTCTGGCCTTTGTGGCACCTGGCACACNTGTGGTGCACATACATACATTCAGGCAAGACATTCACACACAGAAAATAAAATAAGTCTAAAAAGGAGATGGTTCTGCAAACAAGGTCTTCAGTTAGGGCTTCCCTCCGGCCTAATAGAATGGGCCTATCAGCTAGTTTGCTCTGTTTCCTCTCTGTTGTTTCCAGGAGATTATCTGGGGGCACTGGTGGGCTGTTTTAGAGCCAGTGAGATGGCTCGGCAGACAAAGGTTCTTGTCACGGAGGCTGATGACCTGAGTTCGATCCTTTGAAT
>LZPO01027386.1:205778-218975 GCA_001675575.1 Neotoma lepida | reverse complement strand
AAAAAAAAAAGAAAGAAAGAAAGAAAGAAAGAAAGAAAGAAAGAAAGAAAGAAAGAAAGAAAGAAAGAAAAAGAAAAAAAGGAGAAAGGGTCTCACTGTGTAGCCACGGCTGGACTGGAACTCAAAGATCCTCCTGCCTGCCTCCAAGTGCTGGGATTACGATGTGCACCACCATGCCTGGCAAGATCAGTTTCTGAAGTAACACACNCTAACCAATTAGGTCCTACTGTGAGATCCTACCAAAATGCCAACACACTGTACCTCCTTAAACATATCAGATGAAACAAATAAATTTGTTCTTGTTTGATCATCCAAACATGTTCTTTAAAACCAAGGGGTTAAAAATACCAAAAGCAAATTTGAAACTGCCTAAGCCTTTACTTACCAAGGCACTGTTTAATTAGGTCAAGTTTAACTCACCCCACCTCCACCCCCTGCGGAAGAAAAAGCAGTGATGAAAGCGCACAGGCTCCACAAGGTGGAGAGAGCCAGGCGAGCATGCCGCTGCAGTAGGAAAAGGATATCCACCAGCACAAGCCCGAGTCAAGAAGAGAGAGAGGCAGGCTGGCCAGAAGAACAAGATCAGAGTCATTCGCCTGCAGCAAAACAGCAAAACAAATAACCAAGCAGCAAAAGGGGGCATGGGGAGACATGAGAAAGGCTACCAACTTTGAATTTCTGTCAGTTAAGATTCTTATAAGATTAACTGCTTTTGTGTTAGGTTCATCGGAATCAAAGACAGCAAAGTCATCATCCAAAATCATCAATAAGAAAACAAGGTCATCATCCAAAATCATCAATAAGAGAACAAGGTCATCATCCAAAATCATCAATAAGAAAACAAGGTCATCATCCAAAATCATCAATAAGAAAACAAGGTCATCATCNAAAATNATCAATAAGAGAACAAGGTCATCATTGAAAATCATCAATTTTGTATCCAGCCCTGCTTATATCTGCTTGTCATCTGTAACCACCCAGGAAACCTACTTCTCACTTTACAGAGGTAAAAATGACCAAACAGCAGGTAATAGCAAACTTGGCACTTCAGGTTCAAAGGAAGGAGTGTTATAGTAACTTACTTCTGGTCACCACTCAATACTGTCCAGGGTAATTTTAATTTTTGGATTTCTTTATGACCACAGAGTAAATTAAACCTCTCATCTTGTTTTCCCTACTTCCCCACCCCAGTTTGGCTCACTGTACTGGAAGGTAACAAAGTCAATGCTGTCCAAAGTAGATAGCCTGCCCACATTTACACAGAGATGGGATCAGAAAATACAGAGCCTTTTCCTTCGAATTTTCTGCCACAGTTACTACTTGAGTAGTAGTAATGTGGATGGTGAAGAAAAAAATCTCTGTAAATCTGAGAGAAAACAGCACATTTTGTTTATTTGTTTGTTTGCTTTGAGACAGGGTCTCTTTATGTAGCCCTGCTGTCTTTGAGACCATGGCAGATGAGACCAGGAGGAGAGATGTAATGAAGTTCAAGCTGGCCTCTAACTCAGAGATCACCTGCCTCTGCCTCCCAAGCACGAAGATCGAAGGCGTGNGCCACCACACCCACCTACAAAATCCTTCTGGATGAAAAGTCTAAAGCTCAGTTGCTTAATGCAAGGGCATAGTCCCTGACTTGTCAAAAGCTCCAAGCACAAAGTACTTTAGAAAAGAGGCAATTTCAAAAGGGGCAGCTCAGGCTCCTTTCTAAACACACAGTGGCAGAGGACAGGCATCAGGACAGAGACAGACTGCTGAAGGTGGGGTTACCTCCGTCTCTACTGCAGCTCTGCCATTCCAGTTCCAGAGGTGTCTACTTCCTGTGCATGCTCTGCAGGAAGGCAAGCATCTCTAAGAAGCCACTGCAGAGGTTGCACAGGACCCACCCATGTCATTACATCTCTCCTCATGGTCTCGTCTGCCATGATTCCCCACCATATTTACACGCAGAAAAGCTAAGCTGGGATACTCGGCCCCTGTCCACTTTAACTTCACACTTCCAACTATGCTTTCCCTCAACTCTCTTCCTACGTACTCAACCATTTCTGTGAAGTCTTTATTTTTTCTGCCCGAGTTTTCCTCTGGCCTCTACTCTCACACCAGTACTCTAGAATGGCAATTTCTCCTGCTATGCTGTTTCAGTGAAGTTGTCTATTTGTCTATCAGGTGTGAATTCTGTAAACGCAGAGACAATACTCTCTATGTACGCCTCACTGTGTGGGTGTACACTGAGCATTTACATGTTTAGTGAACTAACAAGAAAATAGACACATTCCTATCTGGGGAGTTATTACTTTCTTGCCTTTAGCTAAACTCCCATATTGAGAAAACAATAATGCACAATTGTACTTCACTCCACCATTATTATTAATTAAAAGTAATCTGATTTTAATAATACCACAAACTATTTTGGAAGGACATAGTAAAGGATATGAACCACACAAAAATGGAGTCAATAACTGCTAGAATAATGTCACTCAAAACAACAGCTAAATGTTTAGAGCCCTGGAAGATAAAAGTAGGGAAGCCTAAATTTACACAAGTTTCATTGTACAGAAGACAATTTCACTTTTTACCACCTACTACACCACCTAAGATTTTATATCTTGATGGGATCATCTGTTTTGGGAACAACAAATGTAATTTATTTCAAGCTAGAAACAGACTGGNAAATAAACAAAATGCTTTCCATGCCCCAACCTCATCCAGACCTGCCACCTCAATCTCCTTCCTTGGCACCCCAAACTCAGAGCTGATTCTATCAAAGGAACAGACTCCTGNCCTCCCCTGATGGTAAAGGGACACACTCACTCAAAAAAGGCAAAGTAAAGGGGGGATACTATGTGGAAAAGGAGAAACAAACTATAAATTAGACACCTGTTTCAACAGTCACATTGAAAACAGCCACTATCTAAACTGTTGACTGTGTAAAATTTAAAATGTATAATATTGTATTTATATGTGTGGTATTATTTTTCCTCTAATCTTTTTAGGAAAGACTCATTTCCTATGAATTATATGTATACATATATATTTAAATATATATGAGGCTAGCCAGCTGTGGCAGCATAGGCCTTTAATCCCAGCACCCAGGAGGCAGAGGCAGGTGAATCTCTGTGAGTTTGAGGCCAGCCTGGTCTACAGTGTGAGTTCCAGGATAGCCAGGATTGCTACATAGAGAAACTCTGTCTCAAAAAACCATACACACACATATATATATATGTGTGTGTGTGTGTGTGTGTATGTATGTGTATGTATGTATGTGTATGTATATATGTATGTGTATATATATACATATATATATGCATGCATACACACACATACATGAGGGATTCTTCATGATTATGCAAAGGAACAAATACATTCAAAGAATAAAAGAACAGGCTTGTGGCGTGCAATGTAGATGCATGAAGACAATGGAATGAGGCTTTTTAATACTGCTGAAAAATGTTCTCCTTTAAGAGCCAAACAAAAATGTGTGAGGTAAAGCTAACTGCTCTGTGCACAGTGGTCTGATCTACACACTGAATTCAAACATGTTTTGGGTAAGATGCAAGTCTTTGAATCAGGTAATCTACAGTAAGCTTCTCAATCACCTAGCGTCCTAAGAACCCCTTCCTAAGCACTCCCTTTCACGGGAGTTGTTTGGTTTTGCTTTCTTCTTAGGGGTTTTCACAGATTAAAACCCAACACTTCCTCAAGGATAAAGTGCTACTGCCACATGACCAGAGTCTTCCCTGAACATGACCTCCTCCTGGTTCTTCCACTGTGGGACTTGCTCCCCAGAGAGTAAGTCCAGTCAGAGCAAAGTTAGATCCAAATGAGAGGAGGGATGCTTCCATGAGTGAAGGGAATAATCCCCTTTCTGCTCATTTGATCCATTTCCAGGTCCAGGATTAAGAAAAGATATGTCTGTGTTTAAACTATGTAAGGGCAAAAATAGACGCCCATAATAACGACCACAGACATTTCTGGATGGAGCTATGTCCAAGGGGGTGCTATCAGCGGGGCTTTCACCTTCCGACATTTTAGGAAGCACTCTGCCTGGCTCTTCCTTCACCAAGTATTAAAAAAGCAGACTATGCCGGGCGGTGGTGGTGCACATGTCTTTAATCCCAGCACAGGAGGCAGAGGCAGGCGGATCTCTGTGAGTTCGAGGCCAGCCTGGGCTACTGAGTGAGTTCCTGGAAAGGCGCCAAAGCTACACAGAGAAATCCTGTTTCGAAAAACAAACAAACAAAAAAAAACAAACCAAACCAAAACAAAAAAAACAGACTGTTCCATCTGACAAAAGTTCAAATTGGGACTTTCTCATACATTTTTATCTTAAATACAAAGAAAAAGGAAGAGACTAAGAACGATTGCATTCTTTGATTGGGTTAATGTGGCTTTTACCCCAATGACTCTCATGACGCCTTCAATGGCTGCAAAGATCAAATACAGCAGTCCCAGTCCAATGACCCGGTGCATGACTGTTCCTAATCGAGGCCTGGAGTAAGCAAGAGGGTGGGGGAGAGAAAGCATGGGTAAGTAGGGCGCATCTGAACACAGAACTCACAGGTTAATACACAGAGGGCACTATTTAGTTACGGGAACACCAGGCCTCCCCTCTAGGACCTGAAGCTGTGCAAGTGCCAGAGGATTTGAAGTTCAAGCAGTAGGATGAACATAACCAAGTACTACTTAGACTAGAGGAGCAGCTTGGTGAACCCAGGAAGGGCTATGCCAGCTTCTAGGGGCTGCTGACAGAGATTATAACTTCTATTAACATTAACNGCAAATCAGGAGCCCTCTGATCTTGTGACTGGCCACAGAGCAGAGTATGAGCACAAGGAACCCCAGCGCCCTCCCTCTCTTTCCTGCCTCTCATCCAGAGCAGGGGTGATAACATAATTTGGTTTTTAATCTTTCAACTTAAAAGTTAAAATGATATTTTTGATTCTTAACACATGCATGAGTAGGGGAAACTGTATTTTTTCTCTTACAATTGACAATCTGAATATAGATGGGATCTACAAATCAGAATTGATTGCACATACATTTTACAATGCTTCAAAACCCTCTTCTCAGTGATTAGAAAGGAAAAAATGGCTTTGAAAACATATCTAAGACAGTCATGTTAAAACAAAACCTAAGGGAAGGAGCTAAGTGTCAGGTGTGGAGAAGGGGACCAGGGTGGTGGCCTCCTTCAGGTTCTAGGCAAGAAAGAGCTTGGAACGCAGCCCAGGCTGGCCTTGAACGAGAAACCATTTGGATTTCATGCCCTAAGTGCTGGGAATACAGGTGTTGACAGACCTAGCTGTGACCTAACAATTCTACTCCAAGACACTTGCTCAAGAAAAACAAAATAAGAAAGCCTAAAAGTTGGTTGTCAGTGATCATGACAGCTTTTCCATTATTGCCAAGAGTTAGGGAGGAAAATTTTTACCCAGCTAGTAATAGCCCAATACCTTTAGGGAGAAAGGTATCCTCACTACCTTGGGAAAGTTATATATATATATGTATCAGAACCCTTCAGGAAACACACCTCATGGGNACAACTCCCTTTGTGCCCCTTTAGGATAACAACATAAATAAGCTGCTGAGAAGCACAGCTCCTGCTTATCTTCCTGCCTTTAGGAGGGAAAGGACTGGGCAGAACTACCCCACTAGTAAGCCAACAAAACCAGGCTGGCTCTCAGTGCCATCAAGAGCTCAAACTTGTCTAATCCCCACTCTAGCATTGTCCATCTACACCAGCCACATATAATTAGAAGTAAAATGGAATAAAAATATTAACTAAAATGACCAGAACTCTAAGACATAAGTTAAATTAGCCAATGATACATGACAAATTGGGGATTAAATGGAAGTAAACCATCTTAGTCTTTATGGTGGTCAGAATCTTTCTTACATCAGAGGGAATGGCACATCACAAATATGACAGTTAAGAGGAAGGTCTGAAGCCGGGTGGTGGTGGTGCATGCCTTTAATCTCAGCACTTGGGAGGCAGAGGCAGGTGGATCTCTGTGAGTTCAAGGCCAGCCTGTTCTACAAAGCGAGTTCCAGGACAGCCAGAACTGTTACACAGAGAAACCCTGTCTCGAAAAACCAAAAAAAAAAAAAAAGATCTGTAATTCAAAGACACAGTTGGGTTTCCATGTTCGCATCTGGGATTAGATGGCAGTTTCTTTCTTTCTTTTTAAAAATAATTTACTTATTTTTATTTCATGTGCATTCATGTTTTGCCTGCATATATGTCCGTGTAAAAGTGTTGGATTCCCTGAAACTGGAGTTATAGGCAATTATGAGCTACCATGTAGGTAGGTGCTGGGAACTGAACCTGGGTCCTCTGGAAGAGCTGCCAGTGCTCTTAACTACTGAGCCATCTCTCCGGCCCCTAGATGGCAGAGTCAACTGAAGCCAACTCCATCATTTGTTTTAGCNTTGCTCCTGTCAACTCTTCAGAAGGGTCTGGGAGCCTGACATCCTGGCATTAGCTGTGCCCCCAAACACAGTGAGAATCAACAAGAAGGAGTAGGGAACACAGATCCTCAAAGCCACACTCTCAGAACCACTCTTCTACCTCTGCCTTTGCCAGGGACACTTCAGAGCTCCTAGATTTCTCCTGGTGTTCTTTAATAGTTGACATCAATGTTGCTTTCCAGGGATCCTACTGTAACTTGAAAATATCCTTAGACATGCACCTAAGGCACCTGTCAATATTTGCACTGTGCCAAGAGGCCAGCTGAAGCTACAAACAGGGCTTTCTACTTCTAAATGACCTTCCTCTCACCTCTCCAAAGCTGTCTGTGCCTGTGCTGCATGGTAGGGTTAGCCTCAGGTGGGAGGGCTACTCTGGGAGTGCA
Organism: Neotoma lepida; assembly: GCA_001675575.1. Classification (NCBI taxonomy): domain Eukaryota; kingdom Metazoa; phylum Chordata; class Mammalia; order Rodentia; family Cricetidae; genus Neotoma; species Neotoma lepida. The sequence continues at coordinate 212,130 of LZPO01027386.1, read as the reverse complement.
TGGCCTCTCCTGCTTCCCTGGTAGGTCAATGGTGCCACAGCCCATTAGTGAATCCTGCAGATGGGAGTGACCCGGATGATGACCATCTTCACAGTCTCCTACCAGAGATCACCCACAAGAGAAGGGCAGGTGTTCCTGTGGGTTACAGCCCTTCCAAGCACTGAGTTCCTCTGTGGGCACACACCCCCATCCCCAGACTGCTTTACTGATAGTAACAGTGTTGCCACCTGGATGGCTAGGAGCACCGGCCCTCTGTCACTATTATCAGTGGAACCCCTGCAAGTTGGGCCCATCCCACGTTTCTTGTATACCTAGGTACATCTTACTCAATGCACAGTTCTTCCATCCGCCCTTAGCCTCTTCTATAAGCTTGTTAAAAGAGAGAAGTCAAGACAGAGGTAAATGAGGTCCTGAGAAAGGAATCTTCAGTGTGGTGTGACCCATTCTCCTGCCTTCACTTGCAGTTTCTGTACCTTTCACTGAGCTCTCAGTGGCTCTAATGTTAGGAGACCCCAGAACTTCATGGTTTTGTGGTCTGTAGGGCAAAGGAAGATCATATGTCCAGTGGAAAAATAAACTAGTTATGATGGTTCTGCACTTTGGGCCTGGATTTGTTGCACCTTTATAGTAAGACACAGACTGCTTAAGAGATAAGGTGTTTTGGCACATGCCTATAATCCCAGCACTCTGGGAGGCTCAGGCCACCTTGGGCTACCGGGATTCAATTCAGGATCTTCATTTGGAGATGATATAAGATGACTAGTTCATGCAAGTTTTTAAACCTATGCTTTTTCAGGGTTTTCCCTTGAGGATTCAGGTTGCAATACTGACAAATCCTGAGTTCCTCAGAAGTCATAGTATGCATGGGTTGAAGCACTAGACTGGAGAGTCAGGAGCTGTTCAATGTAGCAATACTTACTTCACAATGCCATAACCCAAGCTCACAATGATNACAAGCAGGCGAGCCAATGTCCTCTTAACTGCAGATATTAACTCTGCAAATATCAGTAAACCTTGGGCTGAGGGGCAAGAAAAAAAAAAAACTCATTATGTGCACTTTTGGAGGCCTTTTAACTAAGACTCTAAAGAATTACCATGTGCAATGACACTGACCTCAGATTAATTAGCCATATGTGATTTACAAGCCATTTAATCCAACTGGTATTTGAGACCTCAGTGGAAGGCAGCACTACCTCCTGAAGACTTACCTCAAGTCTGATGAGCTCTAGTAGGCAGTTCTCTTATGTCAACCCTCCAGCTATATCCCTCTTCATGTACAGCAAATATCTGAAAGCCATCATGCTCTCTGGAGTTCTCTTTTCTCCATGTGCCTTCCTCATTTAGTCACTTAAAATGTATATTTATAGCAATAAAGTACTAGCCTATAATGTGCAAGGCCTTGGGTTCAAACCCTAACACCACAAAAAGCAATGAAAATATTCATTGTACTCCTACCATATGACTGTAATAATAAAAGAGGCATCTTGACCCCTATCTGCATAGACTTTGAACTCTGGTTAGGCCATGGAAGCAGACACAACTCAGCATGAGGAGCGCTACATGTGACTCAGTAGCACTGGACTAGAAGAAAGAGCAACCTAATACATAATACACACTCGATGGAGGCATAATTGGTCTGGAAAACTCACAAAAGGTGAATAAATGAGGACTTCAAGACTAAGTGGACACATGTTGGGGAAGGAAGCATGAAGAAGGGAAAAGCATAGCGCATATGCAGCAGAGTGCAACATCCGATGCCAAGAAAAGATCANAGGATAGAGGCTAGGACCACTCATGGCTCTGACGACTCTGTTATGGAGTCTACACTTAATGCTGAAGGCAGTGGGAAGTCAACAGGAAACAAAGAAGAGGTGAGTGGGATAGAGGCCAGGACCAGGACCATTCATGGCTCTGGGCACTCTGTTATGGAGTCTAGACTTGATATTTAGAGCAGTGGGAAGTCAACAACAGTAAACACAGAAGAGGAATTGGTAAACTACGGCCCATGGGCTAAATCTGGCCTTGCATATTTCTGTAAATCAAGTTTTATCGTAACACAGACATGCTTATTTATCATTGTCTGTGGTTGCTTTTCATAATGGCAGAGCTGAGTGATTACAACAGAGACCATGTGGTGTGCAAAGTCAAATATATTTAGTACATGGCCTTTATAAAACTCTCCAAACATACTGACAGTGACTCATAGTTTCTTTGACAACCCCTCTGATGAAGGACTTGGATTCCCTGATGGCCACAATGGTACTTCATCTCTTCATGGATCTCTGGCTTTTGCTGTTCTTCAGTTCACACCACCCTTGCTCTCTCTAGATAANAGATCCTTATTAGAACACAAAAGGAAGGAACTGCCTTCTCCCACACTCAGTCAGGTTTCAATCCTTATCATCTGGTACTACCCCCCAACCCACCCCTGATAGTGCTTGGGAAGGAATCCAGGGCCTATGTATGCTAGGCAAGTTATCCACCACTGGGCTACACCCCTAGCACTTCACTATCTGACTTAGAGCACATATGCAAACATCTGTGTGCATGTATACACAAGCACACACACAGCAGGAGCAGCTCTACTATGCAGACCTCCATGTTGGCCCTTTGTTTAGTCTTTTTGGTCTTTTGTAGATATGCTTTTAGCCTATTTTGATGAATTTCCAACATTGCGCAACAGAAAAAAATTAGTGTAATAAATTTCTATGAACCCATCGCTCNGCTTCAATAAATAGCAACTTGAGTCCAAAGTGGTTTCATGTGTATTTCAACTCAGTTTTTTTCCTGGAGTTGGCCAGCATCACTATGTCTGTTAATAATCTATGCCAAGACCATTTGTAACTGCACTCAAAAGGGCATTTTTACCCCTTTGAAATCCTCTCTCCTTTACCACTTCCAAACGGTCAGTGGTAAGACCAAACCCTCACTTTTCTGGCCTGTGACTCTATCTTCTACAAGCCTGAAGCATAAATCTGAAATGTGTAGCAGTATCCTTCCCAGCTTCAAACATCCCACTGTGCAAACCATGGTAGTGCCTCCTTTGTCATAGGAAGCTCTTGCAGGGTAAAGAGAAGAGGAGAGCACAGACTACAGATACCACACAACTCAGTGCTACTCATTTTACTCTCTGGGGCTAAGGTGCCTCTCTTTTCTTTTTCAAAGAAGAGATAAAAAAAAATTGGAGAAGGAAAACTATCAAAAGCATTGGCCACACCTAAGGTACCCTTATCCATGTCTTGGTATTGTTTTAATACCATTAGAGAATGGGAATTTTCTTTTTCCAGAAAAAAAAGTGAAGGGAAAATTAGCAGAAAGAAAACAAATGGAGAGAACACATATACTAGCTCAGATGCCCGGGGTCCTCCTCTACACATTCTCACTTTTGTGTAGGTGTGCAGAGTGCACATGCCTATACATGTCTATACACCAGAGGACACAGGTGTCCTGATTTACCCACTCTTCCACTTCATTCCCCTGAGAGGGAGTCTCTCACTGAACCTGCAGCTAGGCTGCTAGCAAGAAAGCTCATGGATCCCTCCAATGCTGGGGCTGGAAGTGTTTTGTAGCCACATCTGGCTCTGCAGTGAGTACTGGAATTCTGCCTCAGGTCCTCATGCTTTCTTAGTAAGTGCTTTCGTACTGAGCCATCTTCCCAGCCTCCTGACATTCTCTAGTTGGTTTCCATCCTCTTCACCTTCTTACAGCTCTGCTCACACTAGCTAAAATACACTACACATAACTCATGGAAACAGTCAAAACTTACTTGACAGTCCAGTGCTGTTGATGTTTTGGTATTCACTATAAAAAACTGCTTTCTCAAGCATTCCTAGGAAAATAACAGCTGCAATCCAGAACTGGATTCTTAATATATCTTTCCAGTAACAGGCGGACCACATCAGCCAGAGGACTCCATATAATATGTAAACAATACACATCACCATGTAAAACTGCAGGAAGAGAAACAGTGTTAGCCTCTGACCCTTCTGACTCTAGAGAGCTGACATCTCAGGAGCCCCCATATCCTCATCACTCTGGAAGCAGAAATAGAGGGCTTGTCAGGGCTCTCTGACAAGAGAAGTTATACTACGGGAACTCTTAAAAATTCATTTGGGGCTGGAGAGATAGCTCAGTGGTTAAGAGCACTGGCTGCTCTTTCAGAAGTCCTGAGTTCAATTCTCAGCAACCACAAGCTCACAACAATCTATAATGGGATCTGATTCCCTCTTCTGGTGTCCCTGAAGACAGGTCACTCAGATACATTAAATAAATAAATATTTTTTAAAAATTCATTTGGAAAAAAGGATGAGACATACTCACAATCATTAGAGGCCAGTCTGACGCAGAGATATATCCATGAGGCCCCACCATAGAAAGAGAAACTAATGACAGGAGGAGGAGGGAGAAGAAGAGATGGAGAGTTAATTAATAATCAGAGTCTTTGTGAGTTTTTTTTGTTTTGTTTCGTTCTGTTTTTAGGTCTTCTGAGACCGGATTTCTCTGTGTAGCCCTAGCTGTCCTAGAACTCGCTTTGTAGACCAAGCTGGCCTTGAACTCACCGAGATCTGCCTGCCTTTGCTTCCCAAGTACTGGGATTNAAGGCGTGCACTACCATGTCTGGCAATAATCAGGTTTTTAAAAACATTTTAAACATAAGTTCATTTCTCCCCATCTATTAAAAAAGTATATTAGGGGGCTGGAGAGATGGCTCAGTGGTTAAGAGCACTGCTTGCTCATCCAGAGGTCCTGAGTTCAACTCCCAGCAACCACATGGTGGCTCACAACCATCCGTAATGAGATCTGTTGCCCTCTTCTGGCCTGCAGGCACACATGCAGACAGAACGCTGTATACATAATAAATAAATAAATCTTTAAAAAAAAAGTATATTAGTATTAATCATCAAGTTTTAAGTCTTCAAAATAGATGTATGGCTAATAAATCCAAGTGTGAAAGACATGTTTTAAACAGACAATATGGATTCACATCAATGACAAAAATTATAGAATACAGAGAATGCATACACAGGGGTTAACTATACCATTCAAATCCCAGACTGCATCTGTTTTTTCCGTTTTAATAGAAACGATGAAGATATGGAAGCCATCTTTCTGGGTCCTGGCTACAACATCCTGCAACGGGGAGAATANGTCTTTGTGCTTTAAAACAGATTAGTGTATGAGACCCAGTTAGACACTTAACACTTTTAAACAGTTTCAGTAACTAAACAGGTAATGAGGGAGGAATGACAGGCCGTGGAAAGGGAGATACTGCTGCCGAGTTCTTTCTTACCCTACACCCCATACCCAAGACGGGGGACACAATGTTCTCATCCCCAGTATCTTCTACTACGTATACTGCCACGGGTTCTCCTGGATTCTCACTCTATATTTTCTTTAATATTATCATTCAAATATTTTTTTCTAGGTTGGTCTTGGTGGTACGTGCCTTTTATCCCAATACTTAAGAAGCAGAGGCAGGTGGATTTCTGTGGGTTCAAGGCCAGGTCGGTCTATATAAAGTTTCAGGCTATCCAGGACTACAGAGTGAGTCCCTGTCTTAAAAGAAAAAAAATCTAATATTGGAATTCTCATCTTCCACCCTAATATTACTAAGCATTCTAGTTTAACAAATATTGTTTTTTAAAAATTAAGTTGAAAGAGAAGTGAGATAATGTCAAAAATAAGTCAGACTTGTCAGAGAGCTTGAGTCTGAGGCCAGTCTGGGCAGCAGTAAGACTGTGTCACCAAACAAAATGACCATAGAATTGTTCTTCAATCTCCACAGGGGACAGGTCCCAGCACCATCCCCAATAGGCACCAAAGTCCTTTAATGCTCAAGTGCTTCATATAAAATGCCATGGATTTGCATAGTCTCCTCCTGTATACTTAAAATCATCTCTAGATAATTTCTAATACCTAATAGAATATAAATGCTATGCAAACACTTGTTATAGAGGATTGTCTAGGGAATGACATGGAAAATGTCTGTAAACTCACTATGGCACGGTCCACACCTGTGAGTACTTTCTTCCTTTCATTTCTTACTCTTCCATAAAATACAATAGTTTGTGCCAAGAGTCTGTCCCAGCCACTACAGAGAATGTCTTCCTCTTAGATTTCTCTTTGGAATGGCTGAGGAAACGTGAAGTCAGTATATAAAAGCTAAATTTATGCCCAATTCACTATCTACACATAACTCCTCCTGAGCCTCTGAGCATCTTACTCAGTCTCTGACTCTTAGTAATTCCCCCAAATGCCACAATTCCCCCTGCTGTGTTATACTCTTTCTCATAAGGCGACAGCAGCAGACCACAGCTATGCTATCTTGCACACTGAGAACTGGAGTTTTTTT
>LZPO01027386.1:188457-203362 GCA_001675575.1 Neotoma lepida | reverse complement strand
TAAGTTTTCACTTTTTGTTGTCCAACAGTCAATGTTCTTGAAATATGCACAGAAGTCCACATCAGCATTAAGTTCATGTTTTTGGGATAGCTCCTATCCAAGGTAAAATTCTAGGTTATAATTTACTTCTACATTTTTTTTCCTAGAAGAAATAAAACTTCATATCTAAAGAATACCAAGAATTAATATAGTTTGGAATATTTGAAAATATGCAATAAAATAAAATACCAAAGAGATAAAAATATTAACTGTGATTCTGAGTATAACTGAAATGACCATACCATTTTAGCCATTCCAATGTGTTTGTACCCAGTATCAAGTACAATCATGGTCTTGTGAGGAAACAGATAAAGACACTATCATAGGTGGGCATGGGTGCACGACTGCTAACCTCAGACCTTGAAGACTGAAGCAGGATAAAAGGCTATTCTAGACTAGCCTTGGACACACAGAGAAACTGTCTCAAAAAACAAACAGTAGCTGGAATTAGTGGTGCACATCTTTAATATCAGTACTGTAGAGATAGAGGCAGGTAGATCTCTGAATTCAAGACCAGCTTAGTTAAGTTCCAGGCCAGTCAGGGGTACAAAATGAAACCCTGTGTTAAGACAAAACAAAAATCAATATGCTACCACAAAGGAATAGCTTCTAGAAAAATAAAGCATGCCCTGGGACTACTTCTACTTTATCCTATAAGTAAGAAATGTTACAGAAAAAAGAGAAGAGCATTTAATTACAAAGAAGTAGAAGCAAACGGTAAATAAAGCAAAAACAGCTAGCCTAACCGAATACTTTTGGACAAACAACAGAGGAAGAAGTCAAGCCACTAACAGAAGCACCCAGTCTTCCAAGAATTGCCTCTTACAGATCAAATACAGGACAATTGGAGCAGAGCAAATAAAAAGATTAATTGTCTCTGAGACACATAGCAGACTCGGCCTCAAAAAACAAAACAATAGCTGGGAATAACAGTGCACACCTTTAATCCCAGCACTTGGGAGGCAGAGTAGGATGATCTCTGTGAATTTGAGGCCAGCGTGGTCTACAAAGACAGTTCCAGGACAGCCAGGGCTACATAGAAAGACCCCATCTTGAAAAAACAAAAACAAAAACAACAAAAATTAACTGATCATTGCCTATAAGACAAAGTAAAAATTAATGTGTCTATACTGTTACCTGGGATCAATAGAAAAAAAACAGAAGAAACAGGGCAGCTCATTTACAAAGGAAAAACGCCAAGAAATAGAAAAGAAAACTGGAAAGAATCAGTGCTTGACAATTATTATAATAACAATTGATTCATAAGGCAAGACTCACAAAAGGCTGCTAACACATACGGACAAATAGTTGATAAAAAAAAAAAANCAGGACATTTATATAGCTGTAAAAAAACTCTCCCACACACCAACAAAAAGCAGTAACTCTACAGTGGAGGGATCAACAACACTTCCTCTACCAACGGTTTGAGTTAACATCACCAAACAAAGGACAACTCCCTATTGTGTGGAATGCCTGCTAGAAGTACCTACCTGGAATCTGACCATGAAGAAGCAGAGCTAGTCACATTGAGGGACATTTTGCTCTAAATGAAAAGAAGGCACTAATAAAATGGAAACCCAACATTACTCAGGACAGAAGCCAAACATGTAATGGAAAAGTTTTCTAGGCAATTGCCACAACACTCATCAAAGAGCACCTTGCAAGTGGCTACAAGAAGCGCCTCCCACTCAGGAGAGGAGACTCCATCCCCGGCACAGCTTCTTTCTTCTTCTCTGCCCTTCCTCAGATGTCTCCACTCTTCTCAGAGACTGATTTGAACTCACGAAATCTACTTGTGCTAAGCAACTCATTGTTTGAATGATGTGAAACTTCAATTTCTTTCTCAGATTAAGTTGCCTTGTCAGAGTCCTTTATCAATGGCTCCCATCAGCCTGATTTAAACATTTTTTATGAGACACCTCACAAGATTACAGTGTCTAGTTCTGTCAAGAAGCATTTCTAAAACTGTGAGCTCCACTTCTGTCTCCTCACTTGGGGAGCTACTAAATCTTTTTATTTACAATTTTCCCTTCACAGCTTCATACACATTAAAGATTTGTTTTCACTCACCTCCTCCAGCTCAGGGTATTCATTGTGACAGGTATGATACTTCAAATGCCACTCTATGGTAAACTTCACAGGTCCAGAGCAACTGAATGACTTCACTGTTAGACAAAGAGTTTTATTGTACATTAATAACAGTCTAGCATGAACTTGAGACTTCAAGAATACTGCCTGAAACTGGCTGTTTTAATGGTAACATGAGTAAAACATTACCTACTTTCTCTAAATCACTGCAAAATGAGAAGGATAAATTCATTAAATTTTAACAGCTGGCCAGAACTTACTACAACTATTCAAATGTAAGTCCACTGTTGTAATCAACTGAGCATCCTGGCTTGTTCAGCAATGGCTTCTCTCAGTCTACCATATTNTCTTGCTCACTTACTCATCCAAAACACGCTGAATGAATTCCTAGCTGTGTTCCATGAAAGGCCAGCAGCTAACAAGAACAACTGCTTCTTATGAACTAAAATGCTGTGGGAGTTAACAAGTGGGTGCTTTGAGAAGCCCAAGAGGCTGAGAACAGGGTGTCAAGGGCACTGGACACCTGACATGATCTAGGGAGGAAGAAAAGCAGGAGCTAATCAAGTGAAGAGGAGGGTAGAGAGATGCACTTAAGCCTAGTCTAGGTGTGAGCCCAGACCAGGGATGACTACCTCGATATGGTTCAAACAGATCGAGCAGTCTGATCTTTAGTTGGAATACCATAAAGCACCGCCAATGCTTAAAGTTCTAGGTGGTGTGAAAGACTGAGAAGGGTTAAGTCTAAAGGCAGAGAAAGCACTTGCTGGGAGTATCTTATGCCACTACAGCTGGCTTCCCCAGAGCAAGGGATCAGGAAAGGGCAGAGAAGCCAGAGTATCTTTTTAAAACATAGCCTCGGACGTTTAAGAGCAACTCTGTAGACCGTGGTGGATGATGAGTACCAGAAAGTGAGGATCACTGAATATCATCTTAAAGGATGGTAACCCAAACAGAGCCCACAGATAAGGCTGACAGAATTTTAGAAAAAACTCTTTTCTTGCAAATACCTAAGCCTTGAATGAAACAAAATTCTAAAATGTTAGAATCAGTTTAAAAACAAAACATTCAGTGTTGTAGAATATTATTTTAACTGGGCAAAGATGTGTTGCATTTGTTTATACTGCAGAATATTACTTTAACTGTGTAAAGGTGTGTTACTTTTGTTTATGTTGCATTTGTTTANTTATGTAAAGATGTGTTGCATTTGTTTCACCTCGCCTGCCTAAGGCACCTGAATGACCAATAGACAGGAGAAAGGATAGGTGAAGCTGGTGGGCAGAGAGAATAAATAGGAAGAGAAATCTAGGCTTAAAAGAGAAAAAAATAAGGAAGGAGGAGAGAATGGGGCAAGAAGCCAGGCAGACACCAGCCAGCCAGACATAGAGAAGCAGTGAAAGTAAGATATACAGAAGTATGTAGTGGATAGCTGTTTCGGTTTTGGCCTTGGGACACTGCCCCTACAGTGACGACAGATAACTGTTACACCCGCCTAAGACCTCCCCCCTAAGGCGTGGCTCAGGGGGAGCCCCTTAAGACTCAAGGTGCCTACGTGACTGCCCCTTCTCCTTCTGGATCGCTCGTGGTCTCGGATGACAAGCCAGAATTCTCTGCTGGATTGTGTCTTCTCTCTCCCAATTCCTGTATCTGATCCCTCCCTCATTCTGTAAGTTATCTCCAAAATAAAACTATCTTGACTGCTAGCTAATCTACGTGGGATTTGCCTTGATAAATATAGTAATAGAAGAAAGGTAATAAGCCCTAAAGCAAAAGGTAGATAAAGAGAAACAGGTTAATTTAAGTCAAAAGAGCTAGCCAGAAACGTGCCTAAGTTAGACTTAGCATTCAAAGCTAGTAAGTCTCTGTGTCATGATTTGGGAGCTGGGTGGTGGCCTAAAAGAAAGTCTGGTACAATTCAACTTAATATATCTTATATTAATTTATACTAATGAATTCATTTACAATATACAGAATTATATATTAATATACTTACCAGAAAACTTGATCTCAGTAGAGTTAAACATAGTTTTCCTAAATATCAAAGGTCCTGATTTCTAAAATGAAAAACAAATACAGAAAAATCTTAGTTAAAGCTTTCTTTCTCTATTGTTTAAACATAGTTTTATCTTCTAAATACAGCACTTTGGTCCTGTGACACTGTCTGATCAGAGTGGTTATATTTTAAATCTTCCACATCTAGCCTTCAAGTCAAGACATTTTAAAAATGTAAAACTGAGGCTAGAGAGATGGCTGGGTGGTTAAGAATGTCTGTTGCTCTTATAGAGGATTTGAGTTCAGTTCTCAGCATCCATAACACAAGGCTCACAACCCCTATAACTCCCACTCCAGGGGATCTGTGCCCTCTTCTGACCTCTGCACGTACCTGTATTCATGTACACATTCTTTCCCACCCCATACACATAATTAAAAATTAACCTTTAGAATATAAAATTGATCACATCTCTTGCTGGCTTACAATCTTCTTGCTGTGTCTATTCCCTAGTTGTTGTGAATAAGGATCAGAAGTAATGGCCCTTACTCCAAAGATCGTGAGTTCAAGGCCAGCCTGAGTCACATAGTGAACTTTGGAAAAAAACAAAAGACCTCAAAAAGTGAAAACTGGAGCTTGGTGACACACAAGGCAGAAGGGCTTTGGCCGTTATGGTCAGTGCTCTTGGACATAACACAAACCACACATTTGCATGCTGCTTTCTTGGTATCAATGCTAACAGTACTTTCAGTAAATGACATCCCTCTCCAAATTGATTTCGTTTACCACTGACTTAGAGCAGGCCAAAATCCTACAGACCCCACACAATCAAAGCCTGCTTGCCTCTCCAGCAATGTTTCCTTTCTGGAAAACTCCTGCTGCTAGGACCTCAGCAGCAGATCTGGAAACTGCAAACCCCTCTCATGCTTTTCCTTCACCTGCTTAGCTCCTGACNTCAAGAACCAGCTCAAAATCTCCTTCCTGGCTGGGAGTATGCAGTTAGAGAGCCTGTTTAGCATGCTTGCAACCCTGGGTGCGCTCCCCAGCGACCCCATACCTCCTTTATGCAGTCTCTAGCAGCCACNGTGCTTCACAACATTAACCACGATTAAAGTCAAACAATTCTTCCCAAGAATAAAAATCCTGCAAGAAGGAACCATGCTAAAGGAAAGAGCAGTAAGGAAGTGCAGAGCACCAACAGACAGGTCATTTTTTTTTTTTTTTTTTTTTGGTAATCTTTTCCCCTCCCCAACAGTTTCCACAATAAAAAAATCAGCAGCCCAGATCCCTCCTCTGATCTCCAGAGCCATACACTCATGGATATGTTCAACAGGCACATTACACTAACCTGCAGCAACCAGGCACACTCCTCTCTGTTCTCACCAGGTCTTACATTGTCTGCTGTGAAGATCAAGCCCTCCAGTCACCCAAGCCATCGATCGCTCCCTCACTTCCAACCCCAACCCCCAGCACATGCCTATTTCTTGCACATGTAGTTGCTCCTCTCCACACCTACCAACATGATTGTCATGCTGCCCCCTCAACATTTCTGCTTTGACCTCAACAGTATAACTGGTTCTTCTGTCTCCAGACCTGAGCCTACAATTTATCCTTAGATGACAGCCAGAATAATTAGCAAAATCCCTGTAATGGCTCTGTTACTCATGTCCAAAACTAGCCTATCTACTGATGATCCCAGAGCCTAATCAAACCCCCAAATGGGGGGAGGGTGCATGTCTGGCCCATGATGAGCAAATTAAAAAAAATTCCCAGTTAGGTGACATAATAAACATATTGCTTCGAGCTTCACTTAGAAGGAGTTCTGGCAAGTCTGTGCCTATGAACCATAGTGTTTCCTCATCTGGAGCCAAATGGCAGTTGCTCTATATAGCTGGCTTCAAACTTTCCTTCCTGAGGGGAGAGGGCAGTCTAAAGCTCAAGAAGCTTACGAGGCTGACAAGGGTCTTCCCTGAAGTTACAGAAGCAGGGAACAAACTGCTGGGGTGGAGTAGCTGCCTGCACGTTGTATGGTGGAACTGCAGGGACATAGCTTCCAGTTCTTACCCATGCCAGAGGCACCCTTGTTCTTATGAGTAACCCCAATGTACTCACTAGTTCACTAAGCTGGACTTCCACAGAGTTATTACTTTCATCTGCCATTGTCCTATTAGAAACAGTCTCAGAGGGAAAGTCACATAATAGTTACCAATTTCAAGCAACATGCTGTCCAAACTCAGCTTACTTCAGACATGCTCTGTCTCGGCCCTGAAGGTCCTGGAGCTTATGGCTGAAGTCTAGTGAGGGAGGCCTATGGTGACCTTAGTCCCCCACCTTCCAGGATGTCATTCAACATAAACACCAAGAATTTCCCACACTGCTATTGTTCCACTCCTTTTCTTACAAAGGAAATACCTATTCATCTTTTCAGACTAGCTACACATGCCCACAAACCAGGGTCAGGCTGGCTCCATCAGTACTTGAATACTAATGTCCCAAGAATGCTATAGTACTAAATATCTACTCATAAATGTGCTGTCCCTGATATTGTGTTAGCTCCTTGAGAGAAAGCATTGTGTCTAAAATTCATCTTTGCAAGCGTAATGACCAATCTAGTACACGGCATATGGCAGTGCTCAAACTATTTGCTGGTTTTTATGTCTAAAAGAACCTTTTATTTTTCTTTTGATGAATTGACAAAACAAATGAAAGTCTCATTCTCTCTGTTCTAAAAGACAAATTCTGACAAATTAATTTAAGAAAATAATCAGCCTGCTTTTTTGCAAAAAAAAAAAAGGCTTGCTGATACCATTGGCCTGAGCTACACAGGAAATAAACTCAGCCTGACTATAGCACATGACAGTCAAAAAACAAACTTCTCTGCTTGTCAAAAGACTCTTCCATTCTTCTCCATGGGATTCTTACTATCCAAAGTATGCTTGGCAAAGATCTTTACAGACATGCTCAAGTAGAGTAACAGTTTTTGTGTAGTAGTTTTGAGTTTACAAACACTGGCTTAATCACATTCAGTACAGAGGCAGCAGGAAACTGTGAAGCGTGCTTCAACAAATGTTGCTTTTTATTGATGAGAAGTTCAGNAATTGAGATGGGCAGCCCCCATCGTTGGTATGCCTATATAACACAGGACACGGACTCAGAACAATCTTAAAAGAAATGCTACTGAGCCAGGATACAAAAACAAGACTGTATTTGATCCTCTGCAGTTCTGTGTTTGCAAGCACGTGCAGCTTCTGGTATTACTTTCGGTTGAAGAAATATAAACTTCATCTTTATAACTTGGACGTCGTTTCAATGCACCCTAAGCAGACCTGGGTGAGTCATCTGACTTAGAGAAACTCTAGAGACAATGCCGCTTCCCGATATCCTCTCTCTTTTGCAAGACTTTCCATAATTCTGCCCCGGCATTTTGCTCCCATCATCTCCTAACCACACAGAACGTCAGGTTCTCTAANGGCCTGCCCAGTTAAGGAAATGTTTATCCACCCAAGCCTCCAGACTCGCCTTTTAAACAGTCCTAAACACACACTTGCCCCGCCTACACACGTAGAAGTCCCTGAATTGTGATAGGACCGCAAAAGAATATACAGAAACCCAAGTAAAAGAAAGGCAAGGTGACTGTATACATGACTATAGAGCATATAACGCTCTAGCTAGACAAACCTCCCTGTGGCCTTGAGGATGTGGCGAAGGAAGGTTCAGCCCCAACGATGCCCCTGGGAATGCAGAGACTGGGGGCTCTGAACTGAACAAATAAAGGCATGATCTAGCCACAGTGTCAGGGCACAGTGAGAGGCCAGGACGAAGCGNCTGGAGAGCCTCACGAACCGCAAGAGCGTTTGGAAGAGGAAGCCGGCCCAAGCACAACGGGGATCGCTCTTCCCTGAAGCCCACGTAGGGCTGAGGAGGGGACGCTCCTTTCCCAGAGCCCAGTCCAGACTGTCAGAGGACCCACTGCCCTCCCGACAGAGCTCTGTGAACAAACCCAAGGCCACCCCNGGGAGCGGGCGGAGCTACCCGGCCAGGGCCCTGAGAGCCTGAGAAGCGCCACGCCTCAGTCCCCACAGAGTACTTACGTCATTGACCGTCCTCGTCCAAAGCCCGAGCTCAGGGACGGCGTGCACAGCCGCCGGGGCCCAGCACAGCAGGCACAGGGCAACGCGCAGCAGCCGGGCCCCGGCGGGCAGGCGGCAGGGGAGGCCGGGAGGGAGCCGAGCCCAAGAGCCACAGGCGGCGGCCATCTTGACGCGGAAGCCGCACCTGCGCTCCCGGAACTCGGCCACGCCCCGGGGCGGCACCTGGCGCAGCTCCGCCCCCTGAGGGGCGGGCCCCCGGCGGGAAATCGCGCTTGAGCGGGAGTGCGGAGAGCGTCTAGGGGCCTGTCTCTTATACACATCTAGATGTGTATAAGAGACAGGGCCTGGGAGAAACCGAGGAAGCGTGGAGCGGAGGGGTGAGAAGGACCTGCAGGCCCAGGAAGGGGCGGGACCGAAGGAGGAGGCGGGGCCAAGAGTTTAATTAGGGAGGGTTTATGGGCGGGACGGGGCAAGGAGGCGGGGCCTTCCCGGGGGAGGGGCAAAGCAGGGCTGCAACCAGAATAAAGGGCTGAGTGGGCGGAGCTAGAAGCAGCTTGGAGGGGAAGCTTGAGTGTTGGAAGATGGAGGCGGGGAAAGGGGAGAGGAGAGGAAGGGGAGGAAAAAGAGGCAGGGGCCTGCAGGGAGGCTAGAAAGTGAAGATCTGGGCTAGAGGATAATGGGGCTCTCTAATTAGGAGTTGGAGGTAGGAGGATCATGGAAATTCAAAGACAGCCTAAGCAACATAGCAAGCTTGAGGCCAGCGTGAGCTACCTGAGACCTTGTCTAAAAGCAAAACAAAACAACGGACTGCTTGTTGAATAACCCTCAAAACGAGCTCTAAAGGAAAAAAATCGTTTCCTGAGCAATAGTCAGTTCTCACCAGTAGGTGGCACTAGTAAGTTGATGATGTTTTATATAAACTTAAATCTTCCCTGAAGGTCTTTTTTGTCCCGATTAGATAGATAACAGTTGCTAACTTCAGTAGGAGTTGCTGTCCATATCTCTAATTTACTTATTTTTAGTTAATTATCTTGCAAACACATTTAAGTTTACAGTGAAATAGAGAGGAATGTATCTCTAGAGAGTTCTAATATCTCCTTGGCCTTCTCAACAAGCCTCCACCAACCCAAGCAACATCCCACACTACAAGAAGTGCCTTTAATAGAGATCATTAACCAGTAATCAATTCAGAACACCTGTGTCTTACTGCTCGTTAAGTAGCGCACAGTGGTACCAATTTCGAGTAATAGACTCTACAGGGATTTTACATTATTAAAGAGCGTAGGGACTAGTGAGCCNGTCCACAGGTTAAAGGCGCTTGCTACCAAGCTAGACCTNCTGAGTTCTATCCCTGGAACCCACATGGTATAAGGAGAGAACAGACTCTGATATGTTGTTCCTGAACCTCCATGTGCNTCCCGCTTGATACATAAATAAAATGTAATTAAGTTTTTTAAAGAGTAATTACTTTTGTTCATTAGATGGTTCTTATTCTAGGGTAATTTCATTTCCAAGGAGTGGTACTAACATTGCTTCTTTTAGTAAGTCAGGCTGCATTTGTTACCTCCTACATCCACTGCATCCTACCTGGATAAGATCAATTAAAACCTAACACACAGCAAAGAGCCATCAGCAGGCAGTGGATATAGCATCTGACCAATGTACCTGGTTCGGTCCCCAGCACTACAGAAAGAGCTAATAGGACAGGAGAAACTGGTCACATCCTGAGGTGTCTGGAGACATGGCTCAGAGGTAAGAGCACTGGCTCTTACCAGGGTTCTATTCCCAGCACTCACGTGGCAGTTCACAACCTTCTTCAGCTTCAGTTCCAGGGGATCTGTTGCCCTCTTCTGACCTTCCTGGGCACCAGGCACCCATGTGGTCCACATTCATGCATACAGGCAAAATACTCAAGCACATAATAAATAAATCTAAAAGTATTTTTTGTTTAAAAAGTCTATAAGTAACTTTTTTAAAAAAAATGTTGTATTTTAGAGAATTCTTTGATTTAGATGTTTCTAGAAGTAGTCTCTGGGGTAAAGACTCCAAGTTCCTCAGGAAATGATCATAAATGCCAATAGGTTAGCCTTATGGGGCAGATACTGTGCCCTGAAATTCAGTCATGTGCTACAGTTCTAATCTCCAGTTCATCAAATGTGGGTATTGAGAGAAAGAGATAATTAAGGGGAGATGAGGGCTTCAGGGTGGGCCTTATCCAGCCTGACCAGCGTCCCTCTCACAGGAGGAACTCAGGACACATTCACAGCCTGGGGAGGATACTGCAGACCAAAGGAACAGTGACAAGCCCAAGATAGGGTCAGCCCAAGGCAGAGGCAGTCAGAAGAATCTACCTGTGTCAGCAAACTTTGTCTTGGACTTTCAGCCTCAACCACGGGGAGCTCATGTTGGTGCCGCCCAGCCTTCTGCTGCTTTGTTTGTCAGTCCTAACAAATCAATCCAGACAGTGAGCAAATGTGACAGAGAATGGAATGTGAACAATAAAAACAAGATAATTATCCAGTCAGCTACCACGGTGGCAAATGACATGTAATCTCAGAGAGACTTTGGATAAGTATGTGAGCAATGTCCCTGAGTCACCTCACCAGGAAGCTGGATTGTGTGTGTATAGATGGTTCCAGGCCTAGGATAGACTCAGAGTTTTTCACCTTTATGGCAGTACAGAAGCAGCACACACTCAGTACAGACTGTGTTTTGAATTTTGTTCTGTCCCTGGCTGGAGATGTGTGATGTGGTACTNTTTGGTGGTCATGGGCAGCCTGAAGTCAACTAACAAAGTGGAAGAAGCTCTGTAGTGTGCTATGCTGCTAAGNTGGGCTGCTTGTAGGCTGGATGCATCAAATGCCTATCTTTTTTGAGACAGGGTCTCTCTATATATCCCAGTCCTTGAACTCATGATCCCCTGCCTCCACCTCCTAAGTGCTAGAATCATAGGAGTATACCACCATATCTCAACTCTTTCTTTGCTTTATAGTAGAAACAATTTTATTTATTTATTAGCATAGAATAAAATGGAAAAAATTGACATTGCCTACATACATACAATGTACTGTGAGTATAATTGCCCCCATCACCCTCTGTTGCCTCTCTTCCTTTCCCTCTCAACTCTTTTTCTTCCCAATTAGTCCTCTCAGATTGGGCCCTTCAGTGGATACAGGAGATACTCATGATGCCCCTTCCTGAGGAGATAAGAAGCTGTGGACTATTAATGCTTGCCTGCCTGTCTGCCTCGCTCCCACCCCTCCTCCCTCCTTCCCTCTCTTCCTCCCTCCCTCCTTCCCATCTTCCTTTTTGTAGCTTTAGCTGTCCTAGAATTCACTCTGTAGACCAGGCTGGCCTCAAACTCACAGAGATCCACCTGCCTCTGCCTCCCAAGTGCTGACATCACACCCGGCTCTTTGTTTCTTCTAACGGGTAAATATTAGGCCATAGTTTTATACTCTTGTGTGTAGTGTGTAGCCGTTCCAGCTTTGACCTGGAAGCACTACCCCTAGTGAGGCTTCCAGTAACTGCCATGCCTACCTAGGACCTCCCCCTGGGGCAGGCCGAGATGGGAGCCTTTAAGACTGGAGATCCATCCATGCTGGCCCTCTTGGTTCCTGGTGATCCTGGACGCTGGATGGTAGACCGAGCAGAGTTCTCCAGAAGACACCGCTGGTCTGCACCTCACCTCTCCTGGACCCTGTAACCAACCCCTTTACTGGCTGTAAGTTACCCCTAAATAAATCTTCTATTAACTACGTGGAGTTGCCTTAATAATTTCCCCCTTTACTTGTGAGATGACAGGCATGTGCCACAGTGCCCAGCTAGTGTGATGGATTTGAATAGTCTTAGGTTACAGATGTGCATGTTTAACTTGAGATGNTTTCTACTTATGATGGCTGTATCTAAACATAACCCCACAAAGGGTCAGGGAGCAGAGGTGCTTGCCTCTGTTCATCCTTGGAGTACGGCTATCCCAGAGAAGGCAGTTTAAGTCCTGTGAGCAAGGCAGGATAGCTTTTCCAGACTTTGAGGAAAGCAAAGAAATACAGGGCATGACAGCAGGAAGTCAGCTCAGACATACAGGATGGAAAGGCAAAGAAGACACCCACAAGGACCCCTGAAGAAACTCACTCTGAAACTCTTGCAAATGAACCCACATGGTGTTAGGGGGTTGTTTCAAAACAATACAAGAAGGATAGAAGAGAAAGGGACATAGATAAAATAACGAGCTATGAATTAATTTTTAAGTTTATTATTATTATCATTATTTTATTTTTATGGGTATAGGTATTTTCCTTGCAGACATGTCTATGTACAGAGGCCAGAAGAGAACATCAGATCCTCTGGAACTGTAGTTACAACTAGTTGTGAGCCTCCATGTGGGTGCTGGGAACTGGATCCTCTGGAAGAGAGAGCAGCCAGTGCTCTTAACCACTGATCTGTCTCTCCAAGACAGAATTGACTTTTTGTTTTCTTTAAGTCTGGAGATGGATATATAGGGAGTCACATAACTCTTCTGCCTATTTATAAATTTAGGTCTTCAATAGTAATGGGGTTGCATTGTGTGTGTTAGAGATTTTTGCTGGATGTAATAATAGGATCTAAGTTTACACTCCTACACAANACAACAATAAACCAGATCAAATGTATGAAACCATTGTTTGGGGGGGCATTAGAGTTCAGGAGATGAAAGAGAGTTATTCCCAAGGAACAGGAAATAGTGGAGGAACACATACACAATGAGAGAGAGAGAAAGAGAGAGAGAGAGAGAGAGAGAGAGAGAGAGAGAGAGATTAAATCCCATGAGTCCCATGATCCCTCCAGCTCATTGACTTGAGGACATTTTCAGGCTGTGGAACAGGAAGGGAGAATCCACACAGCTGGCAGACTCTGAGAGGACGGAGCAGGAGTTCAGTATGAGCTGGGGAGCTGGGGTTTGCAGAAGGAACTAGGTGGTGTAGAGGAAGAGTTTCTGAGATCTGCAGGGGGCCCTTTAGCTCTTCAGCAGAGACCCTGGACACTGTATGTGGAGGAATTACCACTGTCCCTTGTCCTTCAGAATTCTATCAGGCATAAAAAGCTGTGTATGCTCATGTTTCCTAAAATTGGCCCGATANTTGCANGTNACTACACACCTNCTCCTGAACATTTCTGAGGATCTAGATAGCTTACACTTTCCTTTTTAAAATCACATTTATTTATTTAACTGTGAAGGNAGCATGCACATGCCATGATGCACAGGTAGAAGTTAGAAGACAACTTTCAGGAGTCAGTTCTCTCCTTCCAACATGTGGATCATGGGAATCAAACCCAGGTCATGAGGCTTGGCAGCAGGTGCCTTTACTCACTGAGCATGAGGCCAGGCCTAGAGGTCTTTAATCTCTAGAANGTTGTAAATACTATGTAAATAGTTGTTTTGTTCAGAGAGTAAAGAACTGAGGGGTGTGGTTCTGGAGAGTGCGTGCCTTGCATTGCTTACTTTTTTGTTTCATTCCCCAGCATTCAAGGAAATTCCTGTCAGAATATCTATATCCAGTTTTGTGAGAGATTTTTGTCATAAATGAGGGTTGGTTTTTACATTTTTCCCATGTCTACTGAGATAATCACATGGGTTTTCTCCTTTATGTTATTGATATGATTTAATTAATTTATTTTTATAGACAGAGATAAAGTCCATATTTTTATTGTGGCAAAATACATACAAGATAAAAGATACCATTTATCTGTTTTCAAGGACATTGTTCAGTAATGGCAAAGGCATTCACACTTTCATGCAACCACCACCACCACCATTCATCTCTAGAACTTTCCCCTCTTCCCCAAATGAAATTCTGGACCCATTAAACAACGACTTTGCATTTCTCCAGCCCAGTCACCATTTTCTTCTCTGCCTCTCTGAGTCTGATTATCCTAGGACCTCAGATACATGGAGTTATACTNTATTTATCCTCTCATGAAGAGAGAGCTTCTTTTACTTAGCATAGTATCTTCAAGGTTCATCCATATTGTAACTTGTGTCAAAATTCCCTTCCTTTTAAAGACTGAATCATATTCTGTTGTACTGATATATCTCATGTTGTTCATCCATGCATCTGTTCATTGATCTTCATTCTATCTTTTGGCTTTTGTGAATGCTGATGCTGTGAACATTTGTATACAAGTTGTTTTTAATTGATTTATTTTATTTTAAACTTTATTGTTAAAAAGTTCACACACACACACACACACACACACTCACATACCAAAATGAAACAGACTCAGTGAACTCCTGTGCAGTTAGACTAGCCATTCAGAATAGAAGCTTTTGTTTTTGAGATAGGGCCTCACTGTGTAGCCCAGGCTAGCTTGCAGTTCATGATCCTCCTGCCTCTGCATGCAGAAGTGCTTGAATTACAGGAATGTAGCACCACACTCAGCTGCTAATACTGCTGGTGCCTGACTTGTAGATTATGTGGGTCCAGGCAGGTGTGACNGGGTAGNTCCCTGTGGAATTGACTTGAGTCTCTTGAATGACTGATGATGTTGACTCTTTTCAGGTGCTTATTGGCCATTTGCAAGCTTGGGAGAAATGTGAATTCAAGTCCTTTGCTCAGTGTAAAATGGATGATTTGTCCTCTTATTGTAGAGCTGTAACAGTTCTTTATAGATTCGGGATTCATATCCTTTTTCATTTAACCTGACTATCTGTGGATTTAGT
>LZPO01027386.1:132931-150439 GCA_001675575.1 Neotoma lepida | reverse complement strand
ATAAAGAACTCTGAAATATCACTAAAAGATTTATTATGGACCAAGGCAAAGGGCAGGGAAGAAATAGGCCAGGATTTCTAGATTGTTTCTCTAGCTCAGAATAGTGTCCTTTGNACATCATGCCTGGTACCCACGTCTTTNTCTTTTTAACATAGATATATATAAATACATATANNTGAAGCCAAATTTCATTAAATTGTGTCTATGAAATAGTCAATGTGCTGTGCCATGACTCACAAGTTGGTTCATAAATTATTTCTCAAAGACTATTGAGAGAAGTATCTAGGTTTATGGCTTTACTTCACTGGTTTTCAATTCACAGACAGCTTCCACCCCATAAAGACTAACACATTACTAGCTCTTGTGTCTTGCCTTTGAGTCATTGGGTGTGATTTTAACTGACAATCTTCTAATTTCTATGGACACTCTCACTGTCTCTAATTCCATCAGCATCCAGAAAACACAAACCCATTTTTACTATTAGTCTCGGAAGGTAGGATGAATCCAGGGTTGTGANTTTTAGTATAAACCTCTCTACACCAAAACTTTTCTTTTTCTTCTTCAGCACACAGTGGGCCAGCCAAGCCCCTCCCAGCCTCACTCTGGCATCTCCCTGAGGTACCTAGAAGCCGGATGACGTTTGGGTGGCTGAAGTCTTTCATGCACGCTGCNTCGCTGAGAAACTCTTCGATCTCCCGTTGAGAAAAGTTGTCCACTAGAGGAGCANATGGAAAACACAGNGCTTGAACAANGTCTTCAGTTTAGAGGAGGGGGCCAGAAACAGCAATTTTGTTCAGTAAAANTAAAATCCACACCAGGCTTCACANNGCATTCTTAACCCTCAGGGAAGCTGAGGCAGGAGGACTCAGAGGCCAGCCTGGGCTAGATAGCAAGACCTTGTCTCTAAAAGCAAACAAAGCAAAACAAACAAACAAACAAATACCCATTTCAAATAAAAATAAAAACTCCTAAAATCAGGAAAAGGCAACACTATAGAGACAGGCAAGAGTACTTGTAGTGTTTGGGGGTTGGGGGGAAAGGAGAGAAGCCAAAGGGAAACCTGAGGAATTTTTAGGGCGTGCAACTCTTTTGCATGATGCCGTATGGGGGACATAGGCCGCTCACGCATTTGTCAAACCCATAGAACTATACAGGACCAACAGGAAACACGAGTGAAAACAAAGAACTTCAGCTGATGAATGTGAACACACCAACTGTACAATATTCTAACGAAAGACAGTCACTTATTACACTAAAGAGAATTGTGTGAGGATGGGGAACATATGGCAGCTGTACTTTCTGCCCAGTTGTTCTGTAAACCAAAAATTGATCTTAAAATGTTAATTTAATAGACTTTTAATTTTAATTAGAAAAATTAAATCCTAAATCCAAAGTGATTTCCAACTGGTCTGTCACAATTACCTTTGCCGCCCCCTTGCTATGGATGCATGCGCAGTTCCATAATGACTAGTTGTTAAACCATGCCTGTGAGCCGGGTACCCTTCACACCAAAATTCTGAAGTGTACCCAATTTAAGAGAACTATTTACAATTTAATATTGGCCCATCAAGACAGCTTGGTGGATAAAGGGACTTGCCCCAAAAGTTTGATGACCTGAATTTGATCCCTGGGAACCCACAAGATGGAAGAAGAAAACAGACACCCGGAAGTTATTCTCTGATCTCCACACACGTGCCATNGTCCAAGTGTGCACACACACATACACACACAAATAAATAAGTAAATGTAATAAANTTNAAAAAAANAAAATTCAATATTATGCTATCTGCAACAAACCAGTCCCAAGAGAATAAATCCNGTTTGATTGCATTTGCAGGCNGTGCTTAGAGTGACAAAACCAGACAGAAAGTAGCAGGGTCACTTCCTGGGTTGGGGAGGGGAAGAGGAGGTGCAGAGTTTTAGCCTGAAAAGATGGAAAGTTTAAGAGATGGATGGTGGTGATAGGTCCATGGCAACATGAAGGTGCTAAATGCCATTGGCCTATACATTTAAAAATGGTTAAGATGATAAATTTTATTCTATGTATATCTTACTATAATTAAGAACAGACAAAACATAAGGCCAAGCCTGTCTTGAGGGATTTCTTTNACAGGGTGTAACTAGTGACTAAAGTGGCCTGAGGGTACCTAGCTAGGGTCTGCACTATTCTAAGGATTTACTATATAGTTATCTCATCCAGGTACAGAAAATTTAGAAAAAATATTTGAAAACCTTTACATTTATAACATGTCTGTCACCTCCATCCTCACTGCTTCCCTTTGCTACAGAGCACCAGGGGGACCCAAAAAAAGGTGGGGATGGAGGTCTGCCTGTAAACCCTTACCCAGGGGCCAACCCCAGGCAAATGGGGACTCAGGAGTCTTTTTTCTGTAAGTTTGAAATATGTATTTATTTCCCCACATCATCAATTTTATGTCCCCACAGGAAAATAGCACTCATGAATGACTGTGTCANCCCATGGATGATGTCAATCTTTGGTCACAATGTCAAGGGCTCTGGGTTAAGAGTCTAACAGGCTTTCTTTGGCATGCCCTAGTTTTTATTTTCTCTTCCATTGTGCTTGAGATTGAACCCACTGTGGGTGGTAGGTGAGTGAGTACTCTACTCTTGAATTACTTGGAGATTCTGAAGCCAGAGGCTACCCTTTCAATCTTAGATAACCAGCATGCTGTAATTCATGAGGGAGCTATTTTAAGGAAGTGGCCCCACCATCCTAGAGATCAGTCAGACCAATCGCTGGGGTCAGATACTAACACTAGACCCCCTGTCTCAGGAATTCATGCCTTATGTGGGGATCAGTAGCTGTACTAATGGAGGTGAGGGAGAAGAAGGATAGAGTTGGTGGCAGGACAATTGTTGCTTTGAGCATGAAGAGTATACAATGCACATGTACACAGAGAGCTCATCACGTGCTTCTGCTAGTGACCATGCTCCACATTGCCTAGTGGCCCATCAGCCACTGTTCCCCATGGAGCACCTGATATTGAGGTAACTGCCCACCCGGAAGAATGGCTTCCATGCTGGAAACTCACACTTCATGGTCTTCACTGCCACCTTCTGAGAAGTCCCGTCTTCCTGCTTCAGATTTCCTTCCATTACAGACCCAAACTCTCCTGTGAAGTGAAGCAACATCCATGTGATGCTGTGCAAATGTCCTCCTGACCACAGAATTGCAGAGCTGTGTGGTCCTGGAGCGACTCATCCACAGACAGCAGGCAGGGCCCGCTCAGACACCTGCATAGCAGGGGTGCACGCTGGTATCATGAGTTTGAGTGGTCAGACTTCACTCAGCTTGTCACTTTACCAACCATTATAACCACCCAAGATACTTAGANGGAAACATGGAAATATTACTGAAGATCACAGAACTGTCTTTTTTTACCCCCAAGTGCTAGAGATAGAACTCAGGGCTTTGTACTTGTTAGGCAAGCACGCTACCACTGAACTACATTCCCAGCCCAAAGCACACATTTAATAACACTATCATTTATGCTAAAAANAATTTTAAAATTTAAGTACATATTTTTCATCAACTGAAGAAGTAGATCAATACCTTAAATGCATAGAGCTCTGATCAATCAATAGACAATAATAATAAATAATAACTAATGAATCATATGATTTGTAACAAAGGAAGGGAATTNGTACTTCCAAAGCTTACTCTGTTCCAGNGTCTTCAGATGCCTCTGACATATGTCAGATCCGACTTTCAAAACTCTCCTCTTTCATTTTAAGCTCCAAAGAAGAATTATTTGCACTATAACTCCAAGTCATAAAATTGGTATTTCATTCAATGAGTACACATTAAAAAATCCTCAACTGCTCCTTGTCTCACATTTTAAAAAGAAATGCTTTAAAGCTGCTTACCTTCACCCAGAATTTTTCCAAGAATTAGAAGATTTCTGTCGATCACAACATCTTCTAGTTTATTTTGCAGCTCCTCGCTCACTCCCAAGCTGTGCACTACAAAGGAGTAGTCGTGTGAGTAAGAATTAGCATCGTGCTCTCCTCTGTTAAATATAAGCAGGAGTATATGGGAAGTCCTATGTCACAGTTACACATTTTCCCTAATTTGTACTCATGGAAAAAGTCTACAGTTCATTCTATTGTGATTGGGGTGAATAAAATTAATCCTTCAAGGTAAGATCATCTACAAACAGCTATAAAAATGAGAGTCACACTTCCCTTCCCTTTTCACAATAGCAGCTGTCCACACTGAGATGCATGCAGAAAAAGTCTGCTTTTGACTTGAAAGGGTTAGGGAAACATATCAGTGGGCACATGCTAGTGGATAATGTATCCCTACTTATGGTATAGGAAAGAGCCATCAGGACATCTCCCCTACCCTCCCAGGCCACCCAGGAAGAGGAGAAATAAACCACAGGAAATATCCAGAGAATAAACTGTCTTTGTACATGTGGTATGTGGCATCTCTTTCTAAGACATCAGGCTAAATTGAACACTTCCGGGGGTTGGAGAATATTGTCTACAGCAAGTATGTAGAATGTAATAAGGTATGCAGCAGATGTGCAGCAATAGAGAAGGNGAGCCATTTAATGACCAACTGGCAGATGATTCACCCTGGGCTACAGATGAGACATGAGCAACCTTTGGAGGAGAAGAGCCTTCTTATTGGAAGGGAGATGTTCACTCCTAGAAAAAAATTACTCAATTTGTTCTCCAATAGAGGGAAAACTGTCTAAATGAATTATTTTTAAATGCAAGAACAGAGATATCTAAAAGTAAAAAATGTTGGTTAGAAAAGTAGCTAAGACTGTTGTACACCGAATAAAGTGTTGATTAGAGTAGCTTGTATGAAGAAGTAGATCAATACCTTAAATGCATAGAACTCTGATTAATCAATAGATATGGCTATGTCCTGTTTTGCTTTGTTTTATTTAGTTTTGTCAAATAGACAACCAGAAGCATGGATTTGACAATGTTTGCACATGGCTCCTGAAATTGCTCAGGAACCTGTATCTGTTTACCCCTCCCACTCATCAGAATTCAAGCCTTCCAATTACTTGGCAGACTGTTCTTTGAGTTAGTGGCCAGGACAGCAAAAAGTGAGGCTGGAGATGATATCCACTGCTTTGTGGCTCCTTTAAACCTCTGACCTCTGCCCCATTTCCCATCACCCACAAGGTTCTTCTTTTCCTCTGTGTTTCATGGGATTGTGGATCCTTAACTTGTTTCTTAACTCCAGTTTCACTTCCAGTGTCCAGTAGCCTGACCAGTAGAGATCGATACGGCAACATCTGAGCATCTCCTTGCCAGCTTCTGAAAGGATTCTGAATGCTAAAACTATCCATCCTGCCCGGGTGTGCTGGCCAGTGACTGTAACTCAGTGCTCAAGATCCAGCTGAGGCAGGAGGATCATGAGTTTGAGGCCAGTCTAGACTACACAGCAAGACCCTATCTCAAAAACAAAACAAAAACCCCATATATGTATATATGTGCATATATATGTATATACAAACACACACACACACATATATATCAGAGAAATACATACATATACATATATTTTCTTTCTTTCCCATTCTCATCCCTTAGCTTTCATTTGAAACTTATCTTGGCTCTCTGCTATTTTAACTTTTGCCAAAAAGTGAAATGAAAGTCAACTTACAGGTAAGCTCGATGGCTCGCCGACAGAAGGACTTCTTTGCTATGTAATTTATGACTAACTGGGAATCCTCCTCAGAGAATGCACCCCTGCACAAAAACAGACATCCAACCATAAAAACAGGGTAATGGAACCGTGTGCCGCTGGCACCACAAGGATGTTATGGTGTCGTCAGCATGTATAAAGCACTCTTCTGCAGCCAAAACATTTCCCTGCTGGGGTGCAGCTTGGTGGTAGAATGCTTGCNTANCAGGTGTGAGGCCTTGGGTTCGATTCCCAGTACTACAAGGGGGAAAGCCATAAAAATCATTTCCCACTGGGAGAAATAGATTGTTGTCCTTGAATCTATTTTAGGTCTATCTGGTAATAACAAAACATCTCTGCCCAGGTATCATGAAGGACATAGAAAAGGACTGGTTATCAATGGTGAGTATGCTTGCCTATCGTGGCCAAGGCCCTGGATTCAAGCCCCATACCATATTTACATACATATATGATTATGCATATAAATATCTTAAGAACAAAGGATAACTGATACATTTTAAAAGATATTTACTTACTTTTATGTGTATGATAGTTTTGCTTGCATATATACCATTGCTCCAGCCCCTGCAAGCCTATTTTTTTTAAGGTCCACTTTTTGATGTTTTAAAAAAATTATGTGTATATGGGTATATCTAAGTGAGTACCTGAGGAGGCCAGAAGAGGGCACAAGACCCTCGGGAGCTGGAGTTACAGGTGGTTGTTGGCCACTTGACATGGGGGCTTGGAACCGAACCCAGGTCCTCAGCAAGAGCAGCAAGTGCTCGAAGCTGTAGAGCCACGGCTTCATCCTGACTCAGCATCTCTTAAGTGCTGCCAGAACATAATATTTTAACTCAGGCTTACAGCCGCTAGAATTGGTAATGACCTTGGAGTCCACTGAGAGACGGATAATGGCGAGGAAGCTGGGCAACGTTAAAAGGCTGTCTACAGTGACAGAATTGGGGCTGGAAGAGGAAAAGAGAACTTTAAATTGCAATGTTCNAATACAAAATGGTCTCTATTTGAAACGGATAATTACAGAAAATGTGGAAATTTAGCCAAGAAAGGGAGGAGAGGGAAGGAGGGAGGAAGGAGGAAGGAGGAAGGATGAAAAGAAGAATTAAAAAGCAAGAGGCAAGCCACCTTCAGCCACCCAGGGAAGCTAATACCTCGGCGACGGTCCCTGTATCCCCTCTACATACAGGCGGGGCATCTTTCTCTAAAAATGACTGGATCAGAAGTATTAGGAATTTCAGAACTTTTTCAGATTCTGGAATCTTACAACCAAATCTAAACATAAAGCTCATATCCATTTCACACCTACTTCGCACACAGCCTGAAGGTATATAATACTTGTGATCATTTTGTGCGTGAAACAAACTTTCCAAAGGTGGCATCATTTTGACACTCTGCTTCCAACTGAACCATTTTGTAGTTCATATTTTCAGTTTATGGATGTTTGGGCTGTGCCTTAAAAAAAAATAACTAGGGACTGGGGAGATGGCTCAGTGGCAAGTGNTTGATGTGCAAGCATGAGGGTATGACCCCCAGATCCACAAAAGCTGAGTGTGGTGGTGTATGCTTGTAGCCCCAGTGCTGGAGGTAGAGAGAAAGACAGAACTTCCCCAGCTAACCAGTCAGTCAATTCAGCCAAAACGGAAAGGTCCAGGTTTAATGAGAGAGGCTGTCTCAAAAAATACAGTGCAGGGGCCTGTGAAATGGCTCAGTGGGTGAAGGCACTTGCTGCCAAGCCTGACAACTTGAGTTCAGTGTCGAACCCACCTGTGGATGAAGAGAAGTCTTGCAAGTTGTCCTATGATCTCTTTATGTGTACCGTGGCATTGTGCACACACACACACACACACACACACACATACACACATACACTAAGAGGTTAAAAAGAAAAGTCTTTTTTCTTTTTAATTTAAAAACAGTGGTGGTCAGCAGAGGAAAACACCTGATGTGTTGACCTCCAGTCTCCATACAGGCGTGCATGGGAAAGTGCAGATGCACACACATATGTACACACGTGCATATATCACACACACAATAATTAATAATTGGGGTCACTTTTAAAGCTTCTCATTCTACTACCTAGTTTGCATAGCATATCCTACTGAGGCTCTTCTCTGTAAAAAAGACCATTGTAGGGCCAGCTCTTACAGTTGCTGACTTTGCAGAAACTGTTCTAAATAGGGAAGTCGCCTGGCTCTGGGGCCTGCATAAGATAGGACAAGGCACACAGCCAGACAGCTGCTATCATCTGATATAACAACCTCATCAATACCACAGGGTTAATTTTTTTCTTTTTATAGATAGAGTCTCCCCATCGAAGCTCTATGTAGACCAGGTTGATCTCAAACTCACAAAGATCTGCCCGCCTCTGCCTTTGCTGGGATTAAAGCTGTGCTCCACCATGCCTGCTCAAAGTCAATGTTTTTAAGTGGAAAACTTACCCAAACTTTGTTTCCTGGACTCTTCTTCTGATGGCCAGAGAAATATATAAAATCAGCCCAATTAAAATAAATCCACAAAAGCAGCCGAGGACAATGAGCATAGACTCCGTGTTGCCAGGTGCTGGAGTTGATGAGGGCGCATAATCTACCCTACCTGGAACAAATCCAAAACCGTTAATTGGAACTACTGCTCTGGGAATCAAAATACATAGGCTGCATCAGCTTGCAATCCTTTAACTCTTTGTGATCAATGAATGCAGGTTGTTCTCACTTTGTGCAAGGTGAAATGATGCAGAGTCACAACTATCAATGAAAGTAGGAGCTGGAGAGATGGCTCAGAGGTTAACAGCACTCGATGCTCTTGCGGAGGACCCAGGTTCGGTTCCCAGTACCTATACTGGGAGGCTCAGAACTGCTTGAAACTCCAGTTTGAAGGTTTCCATCACTCTCCCCTGGCCTCCATGGGCACCACTCTTACATGGTGCACATATAAGCAGGCACATAATCCACACAATTAAAAATAAATAAAATTAATTATTAAAACATTTTTTAGAAAAAGGGCTGGAGAGATGGCTCAGCGGTTAAGAGCACTGACTGCTCTTCCAGAGGATCCAGGTTCAATTCCCAGCACCCACATGGCAGCTCACAACTGTCTATTATTCCAGTCCCAGGGGATCTGACACCCTCATGCCAATGTACATAAAATAAAATTAATAAATTATTAAAAAAATAAAATTTAAGGGAACAATGACACTAGTTTTATTGTCTCACTCCACAGTAAATGCCTATCAAAATACATTGAAGTCCACAAACATATACAAATAACCAAATGACAAACTTGCTTCATGTTGGTAATAAATGCAGACTAAAATGAAAAATTTGTAAAACATTTGCTTGGTGCATAGCATTTCTCTTTCTTCTCTTTCTCCCTCCCTTCCTTTCTTCCTTTCACAGGGTTTCTCCACACAGCCCACACTGCTCTTCCGGTTTTCACCCTTGTGTCTCTGTCAGGACTGTAGTCCTGTACACCACACCTGCCTGGTACAAAGTAAGTCAAAACAGTAAGATAAAAGTCACCTCTTTGTCCAAAAAAGAAAAGGTCAAGAGACATCTAAACAGTGTTTGTCTTCTAGCCAATCAACTGAGCACACGAAAAATATCTTCTCTGTGTTGCGGAGACCTGTCATGTGCTTTTCCAAGTTGGAATGTAATTCCAACATTTTGCCTTCTTGTTTTTGGTGTTGTAAGGTATTTCTGTGAATTCCTTTAATGTGAAGGTTTTGTTGTTGTGCTAGAATGGCACCGGGGCCTTGTGAATTCTAGGCAAGTGCTGTACCCCTGAGCTATGTCCCCAGCCTCTAACATAAAGTTGTATTTTTGTTGTTGTTGTTTTGTTTTTGATTTTGTTTTTTGCAGGTGTTCCTTTAACTGAGACATTTTTAGTGTTTCTGTCACATCAATGGGCGTATGTAAATACATTCACAACTGTGCTCATGCCAATAAGTCTATCAAACAGTGGTGCCAACATCCCACACTCCACTTACCTTCAATTCCCACTTCCCTTCCCACACCACCCCTGTTTCACCTTTTGCTACTTTTTCATATTTTCTAACTCCTTTTGTCAACTATCCATGTTTGTAAAAGTCACTTGGATTTGGTAGTGGGAGGCAAGGAAGTCACATGGGCATGTATCTGTGCCGACTGTGAGAACTGAATGACAGACACAGTGGTCCGTCACCCATAAGCTTGGAAACACGTGACATGACTACTGTGTCGCTCATGGTGACTAGAGGCAACTTTATGCTTTGTGCCATGACAGTTCTCATAGGCGGGTAACTAAAATTTGAAATGTATGCTGGGAACTGGTGTTATTTAGACTGCAGTAATGGGCGCTTTCACAGGTGATTCTGTCTATGAAGAAAACCTTTAAAATATTTTACAGTTTATTACACATAAATATGGAAGTTCTATGGTCATAAATTCTGATTTTTAAGAAGGATGGGCTGTTATTGATGTGTATGTGTATATTTGCCAATGTATGAATGCACGTGCATGTGGATACCCATGGAGACCACAAAAGGGCATCAGATCCCTTGGAGCTAGAGTTACAGGTGGCTTTAAGCTGCCTGATGTGGGTGCTGGAGACTAAGCTCTGGTCCTCTGCAAGAGCAGCAAGTGTTCTTAACTACTGTTTTAAACTTCAGTTTGTAAANCTGCCTTTTGAATTGGAATCTCACTGTCTTTGAGTTTCTTCCAGGTAGACAGTCTTCCTATCACCACTAAGTGTGTTTCCAGGGAATGGAGTCTACTGCTGCAGGAAGGTAATCTACCTCCTATTTAGTACTAAAAGGAGAGCCTGCTTGGGGATCACTGGGAAAGAGACAGACACAAAGGAGTCATCTGCTCTCAGGTCTCATCTGCTTTTGGGTGCAAAGGCCATGTTCGGCAAGAACTTGTAAATGAGTAAGTCAAGCTGAAAAAGATGGCTGGGCATGGGGTTTACAACAGTGGTTTAATCCCAACAACCTCAGATGGGCTGGAGTCAGGACAAAGGTGGCTCCCCTGCCCTGATTTACAGAAGCATGGACAGCATTTGGCCCATGTGAGGATGATGGCTCCTTGCCGAAGAACATTCCAGTAATAGGCAAGAGCTAATATGCATGATTGGGCATTTAGCTCAGCTAGTCAGGGCTGCATGAGGACGGCATCTGAAGGAAACACTTGATGTTCTATGCAGATAAAGTCACTGAGCACATTACCCGAGGGTTGAACGGGTAAAAACAAGGTAAGCAGCAGCTTCAAACAGAGCAGAAACAAATGTGGCAAGCCAACAGTGTGCAGAAACGAACATGGCAAGCCAACAGTGTCGGTCAGAGGCTGCTAAGGACTAGCAGTATTGCCTGTCCAAAATGCAGTGCCATATGCCTTAAACCAAATTCTACAGGTAACGTCCAACTCAGTATTCTGAAAGGATGANTCTTCCTCATAAGTTATTAGTGTTAACAGCAAAGGCGGGAGTACAGGGGCTCTGTGGAGTGTATTCTAAAGTTCCTTATAATTACAACAATGTATTTTGGTTCATATTTTACACATGTCAATCAGCCGTCATCCCACTGGCCCACGTAGGCAGTCTGTGAGCTACTCAGACTGCCACATTCTGCAGCCAACAGGGGTCCCGACTCACTGTGTTCAGGAATGATTATTTTCACTGGCTCACTGAAAGGTCCAATGCCCCCTTTTGTGATGGCCGCTATTCTCACTGTGCATGTGGCATTGTGGATTTGGACAGGAATCTGAGTCCAGCTGCCATTCTGGTCGACTTCTTCAGAAAGCTCTTTCTGGCAACAGAGAAGAAAAAGGGAAATGAAACACTGAGGCATGTGGGGACCCTCACTAGACAGCTACCCACATGCCCACAGTTCCTCCTGAGGGAAGCCACCCATTCTCCATGCACAGAAGTCATGTCTCCACAAAGTTCCTTCTTCACGAGGGCCATAGCAGGTGGCATACAGGGTGGGTCATGGAGGTGGAGATGGGTGTGGCAGCAATCTCAAGCCTTGGGGGCCCTGGGAAACTAAGGTCCTGAAGGCATGGCTCTTACAGCAGTCACTTAAGAAACTTCTAGAACAGAGAGAACAGGTAGTGGATACTTCTAGGTCAGTGGTTCTCAACCTTCCTACTGTTGCAACTCTTTAATATAGTTCCCAACCATAAAATTATTTCGTGGCTACTTCATAACTGTAATTTTGCTACTGTTATGAATGGCAATGTAAATATCTGATATGCAGGATAGCTGATATGCAACTCCTCCCCAAGGGGTCGCAACCCACAGGTTGAGAACCGCTGTCTTACACATTAAGAGCAGGACTGAACCCTTGAGATCCCTTGCAAAATCTAATCCTTGGCACAATGCCACAGGTTCACACTGTCCCTGGGCACTCTGCACCTGCCAACCACCCTTGGTTTAGCCAAGCTTCTGTTCCCTGAAATCCTGGGGATTCTGAGTAAACTCTCTAGATGGATAGATGGGAGGAATGACTGCATTCACCCCTCTGCTTGACAAGTGGACAATTTGTGAGGTTTGAAATTTTTTTTTAGATTTGTTTATTTTATGCACATGAATGTTTTGCCTGCATGTATGTCTATGCACCACATGCATGCCTGGTACTCATGGAGGCCAGAAGAGGGTGCTGAAGCCCCTGGAACTCTAGTTACAGATGGTTGTGAGCCACTATGTGGGTGCTAGGAATTGAGTCTGGGTCCTCTGGAAGAGCAGCCAGTGCTCTTAACCTCTGAGCTACCCCCCCCAGCCCCAATTTGTGAAATTTTTGAAGACTGGCTTACTTTTACTGCTGTTGTTTTAAAGCCATTGTCATACAACAGTGAGTCATGAAGACCCAGGGAGAGAAACAGCCCTAACTGACAAGCTCTCCTCAGGCTTTCCAGACCTCCATGGTCACAACGCTCCCTGTTGTGGGGAATATATTTGGACCTGGACTTTTTGTTTTTGTTATTTTTGAAATTATAATACAACCACATCATTTCTGCTTTCTCTCTCCTCCCTCTAAGCCCTCTCATATACCTCTCCTTGCTCTCCTAATTCATAGCCTGTTTTTCATTATTGTTGCTACATGCTTATATGTATTTACGTGTTACTTGTATGTATGTTTTCAGGGACAAATAAAGATGATACCAATAGACATGCAAAAGTGAACAGAGAAAATCCCATGAAGCTTCAGCTCTACACAAAGAACTACAAGCTTTAGAAATGCCAAGAGGGGGAGAAATAGTCTTCCCCAGGGAAGAGCATACCAGTTGGTAATCCAATACCAAATGGGCCCAGCTTTTTGAAGTGACAGTTGTGGGGTTGTCAGTCTGAAATGACACTCTGGGAACCTGTCTTTGTCCCTGGATGGTGGGCTTTTGATTTCAGAGCGAAATAACAGGTCATGTGGGACAAAGGTGCCACAAACCATCTTTGGACTGGAGGCGTGGTTGGTGGTAACTTCATCTCTGGTTCACTGGGTTTCAAACCAGTTACTTCTAGAACTCAGCCTCAAGGACAGAGCAGGCCAGTCATTCATGACCAAGAGGCCACTGGGTTTGGCCTTCCAGAGCTATCTGACCCTTAAGTCTAGCGAGGGAGAGAAATGAAAAGGGGGGACACCACCTCCCACCCTTTGCCCCCAAGGCCTGAGCTCAGGGTATGTGTCAAAGATTTTTGTTGTTAGATAAACAAATGAAAAAGTTAGCAATGGTGGGGATTGCACATCCTAGGTTGGTCCTTTTTAGGAAGAAAGTGTTTTATTTTGATAGTGGGTTAGTGTATAATTCTGCATTTAATTTGGGGGTAGATAGAACTGAAAATCATCAGGCGTGTAGCTCCACAGTCCACACCCTGAGTCCCGGAGTCCTGTAGTGACTCATGCTATTCTCATTGAGAAAAAGTCTATAGCATAGCTCTCAGCCTGATCTCTCTTTTAGAATAAGACTTCATGCTAAAAAGACTTCACGCTGAAAGGGAACTGGGCCTGAGTCTGGCTATATACTGTCTTTTCCTACAAGCACTCAGACAGGTGCGTGCTCAGGGGTGGGTACATGCTTAGCTGAAGGGATGCTTTGGGGTTCATCCTCAGTATGTATACACAGACACAGTATTTGCACACAACTCACTGTAAATTCTTTTGTAAAAAACTAAAATATTTTGAGAACTTCACACATGAATATTTACTTAATTTCCTCTACTACCTCTCGAATTCATAACCTCTTCTTCTTTAATTATTATTGTCACACACAGACACACACTTACATATAAACACAACCCTCTTAACCTGCTTACTGTTGCTCAGATGGATACGTATTAAAGGCTGACCACTTAGATTGGATAACTTATCGTGGGGCTCATCCCCGGAGAGAACAGATTCCCCCTCTCTCAGCAACCATTAATTGCTTGTAGCTCTTCATCTAGGCCTGGGGCCTTGTCAGAGTCCCCAGTCCATGTGGGCATGTGTAAATCCTTCGATAACTTATAATACCCGATAAAGTGTTAACAGCTGCTATATTACTTACAGTTTTTAACAATGTGGTTATTCATATGGTATTGCTATTGCTGTTAGATTGTTTAGGGAATAATGACCCAAACAAAAGAAGATCTCTTTTTTTTTTTTCAAGACAGGATTTCTCTGTAACAGCCCTGGCTGTCCTAGAACTCATTCTGTAGACCAGGCTGGCCTCAAACTCACAGAGATCTGCTTGCCTCCCAAGTGCTGGGGTTAAAGGCGTGTGTTACCACCATCTGGCCCGAACTACATTTTTAATACTTTTTTTTTGTCCTATGGAGCAAATCCAGGGTCTTGAGCATGCTGAACATGTTTTCTAGAACTGACATACATTCCTAGCCTCAAACAAACCAAACCAACCCAGGCTTGGTGTATACATAGATAATCTCATCAATGGGGAGGCAGAGGCAGGAGGATTGCTCAAAGTTCCAGGCCAGCTAGGGCTACCTACTAAGGTCCTGTCTCAGACAAAACAACAACAAAAGTAGATATTTTGATATAGAGCCTCACTGTGGAGACCTGCATGGCCAGACACTCACTATGTAGACCAGGCTGATCTTGAACTGACAGCAGTTTCCATAGCCACAATTCCCCAGTACTAGGAGTATAGTACAACTATGCCTGGCTAGGAAAATAAAATGCTTACTAATAGGCATGATTTATTTTCTGAATCTTTTCAATCTGTGATATTGAGTCCATAGATGTGCGAGTCATAGACCAACTATGATTTATAATGACTCCTTACTTGGGGCCTAGAGTTCATTATGAAAACCCAGAGAAATTGTTTTTCATTCACCTTCTACTCCCAAGAAGAGTTAGCACAGGCAAAGAGCTAACCTGGTAAAAGCACAAGGAACAGGGTCTAGGCCGGCAAGTGTGACACTT
The DNA here is from genome assembly GCA_001675575.1 of Neotoma lepida. Lineage (NCBI taxonomy): Eukaryota > Metazoa > Chordata > Mammalia > Rodentia > Cricetidae > Neotoma > Neotoma lepida. The sequence continues at coordinate 135,368 of LZPO01027386.1, read as the reverse complement.
CTTTTAACTCTGAGTTTGGACACTGTGCAATCGATTTAAGAATGGATTACTAAGTATCTACCGCACATATCCTGTCTTAGGATTGTCAGAGAGCAGAGCAGAGCCATTTCCCAGCACGCAGTGGTCTGCTCATGAGATGTGTGCCACGGGCCAACTGCATATTTCTCGTTTAGTGAGCTTTCATTATTCACCAACACATGGACTTGAAAATCTACTAATATTTTTTCAGGTAATGAAGCCCAATTTATGCTATGGCATTTGNATGCAATTTCCCATAATTATTTTAAAAAATGACATTATAGATTTTGGGGGACAAGAAAGTAACAGCACATCTTTGGAAAGACAATTTTTTTCCTTGTGGGTGTGGCTTGGAGTTAAGACAGGGCAACTATGGTATTTTGTTTTATGATTATCAAATGACTTTAACATCACCAAATATTCTTTAAGAATTCACACCCTGTAACCAATAACTGTGTCTAAGAACATGGCCCATTTCCAGCCCCAAGAGCAGTAGCTTCAGCGAGGGAAGAAGTAACAAAGGTCACTTGTTAAAAGTGCTCAGATTCATAGGCACTGACGACAAACTCNTATCTTCCTGTCATTACTCTGAGGGTCCACACTGTGGAGCTGAGTGTGAGATTCTGCATTATGAAGAAAGCCAATAGCTGCTGGGAAGTAACCTGGGGCTCTGAGAAGCTCTGGCTTTCCAGTCAGCCAGGCCCTGGTTCTTATCCCCAGATCTCCAGTTCCAAGCTTTGTGGCTCTGGGTGAGTCACTCAACACCTCTAAGCCTGTTTCCTTGGGTGAACACTGAGATGACTCTTGTTTTCACAATGTTTATGTAGGAGTTAAGTTCCTGAGAGAAAACAGTTTGCAGTCTGGCAATCAATCAATCAATCAATCAATCAATCAATCAATCAATCAATGGTGGGTCTTAGTGTCTTGGATTGTATTCATCAAGGTGCTGTGCTCAGGTCTCCCTCCTCTATAGTGTAAGGCCCTCTTTCAGCATCGGTCTCATGGTGTCTTGCAAGCCTTAGAGCAGTGGAGGAAATTAAACTGTCTAGCTTCTCAAACCAGGACCTCCACAAACCATCCATTACCCTCACAGGAAGCTTCTCCTCTAAGCCAAGAACCATTCTTGATTGATTCCTGGGTTTCAGAAGTGGCTTAGAACCCTGAGCCATCTCATAAGAACATTGACTATTTCTCAGGCCTGTAAATTATACCCTCTCTAATACCCTGCCCTTCTGACTGAGAGAGAGAGAGAGAGAGAGAGAGAGAGAGAGATAAGAAAAGGAACAGGCAGGGAGCAGGGAGCACGTCAACATGCAGACACATCTGCTGCCCTGGCAGCCACTGGCAAACTCAGGAGGAGGCAGAGGTCTCTGTCCAAGGAGTGTATTGTGGCTTCTCTGTGACATTAAAGAAGCTGGTTCCACAGTGAGTGAGTGCGTGTGCGTGCGTGTGTGTGTGTGTGTCTGTGTGTGTGTGCATTTGGTGGTTCTGGGGATCAAATCTGGGTCCTGGCACATGAAATGCAAGCACCCTACTACTAAGCTATATACCTAAAGCCCAATCACATTGTTAAGACCACAATTANCTCTGTTGAGACCTCCATCTGATCTAAAATCTCTACCCACTACAAACACAGATTAAACCAGCATTAGAGGTATAATCCCCATTCAGAGGTACACTCTCCAGATGCTTTAGCAGATGGTGCAGCAGATTCTACACATTGGGCCCATAGCACCACAGACGCTTCCAAAGCAAGGGCAAGGCCCTGTGCTCAGACAGTGCACAGATAAACAAGACTCCAGCCTGAACGAGAACACACTGGTACTTGCCCCTCACTTTTGGACTTTGAGTTCTGATTTGGAAGGCAAGAAAAATAAAACAAAAATGGTAAAAAAAAAAAAAACCACCAAAAAACAAAACTTCACTGAGGTATAAGAAATATCCAACCAGTAAAGACCAGATGCTTCTTTCCCTAATTGCCCATACCATTCTCACCACAGAGGGCACCATTCCAAAGGGCACCACGGACACAGAACACAGCTGAGCATTGCTGGTGTCCCATGTAGCAGACCACTGGGCCACCACCACTCACAACATTCTTGTCATCATTGGCCTTCACACACCTCAGCTCAAAAGGGCCTCACTAGAAGAGTAGCTTCTTCCCATGCCAGAGGCAGACGGCATGACCAGGCATTGGGTCNCTTTTAAAGCACCCAGAAGTCTGCCATTGGCAGTCACTATTTTCTGCCAATAAAGAAACAAGAAATTTGAGCAGAACAGTGGTGGTGCACACCTTTAATCCCAGCACTCAGGAGGCAGAGGCAGGTGGATCTCCGTGAGTTCAAGGCCAGCCTGGTCTATAGAGCAAGTTCCAGGACAGCTAGGACTACACAGAGAAACCCTGTCTCAAAAAACCAAA
>LZPO01027386.1:58813-72035 GCA_001675575.1 Neotoma lepida | reverse complement strand
GATGGGGTCTAATGTAACCCAGGCTGGCCTCAAACTTGATATGTAGCCATGGATGACCTTGAACTTCTGACTCTTCTGCCTACATCTCAGACTGCTGGGATTGTAGGTATAGGCTACACACTGTGTGTGTGTGTGTGTGTGTATGTGTGTGTAATTCTTATTATTTCAGAATTTTATACATGTATATAATGTATTTTGATATCGACTACTCTGCTTCCCTCTTTAACTCTTCTTGGGTCCCCCTCCCAACCTCATATCCTTTTTTTATTTATTTTTTACGACTTGCTGAGGCTAATGGGTGCTGCAGGTATCACATGGGTGTAGGACTATCCACTAGAGCATGGTTAACCAAGAGCCACTCTCCTAAAGAAAATTGACTCTCTCTCCCCAAGCAGCCGTCACCTGCCAATAGCTCTTCAGGTAGGAGTGAGGCCTGGTAAGCCACTCCCCATACCCGGTTTATGCAATGCTTGGAACTGCACCCAGGGCATTGTGCACACTAGATGAGTGCTCTGACAACTGAGCTCCATCTGAACCTTCTATCCTCATAGTTCAAGTTTTTATTCAGGAAGCAATCCAGTTAGTGAAAACAAACAAACAAACAAACAAACAAACAACTTTCCACTCAACACTTTTTGTCTAGGAAAAACAACTACCCACCCCAAATTTGAATGCCGAATTACAGAGGAGAACCATTGGTAATTACACTGCTATTGGTTCAGGATTTATAGCGTGCTGGTAACTCATTTCACCTTTTCCAGCATATCCTAGTTTGCTTTTCTGTTGCTGTGATAAAATGCTGACCAAGGGGCTGGAGAGATGGCTCAGTGGTTAAGAGCGCTAGCTGCTCTTGCAGAGGTCCTGAGTTCAATTCCCAGCAATGCTGGTGGCTCACAACCATCTGTAATGAGATCTGGCGCCCTCTTCTGGCTTGCAGGCACACATGCAGACAGAACACTGTATACATATTAAATAAATAAATCTTAAAAAAAAAAATGCTGACCAAATTCAGCTTGGGAAGGAATGGGTTTATTTGGCTTGCAGGTGAGTCAATCAGATCATCAAGGGAGGCCAAGGCAGGAACTGAAGTACAAACCACGGAGGAACGCTGTTCACTGGCTTGTTCCCCATGGCTTGCTCAGCTTCCGATATAGCCCAGGCTCACCTAGCCAGGGATNGTTCCACCCACAATAGGCTTCGTCCTTCATCATCAATTAGCAATTAGGAAAACACCCCAATAGAAATACCCACAGGCCAACCTTCTGGAGGCAGTTTCTCAGCTGGGCTTCCTTTAGCCCAGGTATGTTTAGGTTTGTGTCAAGAAGACAAAAACAACACAACAGTTCTGTGACATAGTGTCTCACTGTACCAAAAATACTTTGGAGATTCTGAGACTTAACCATCTCCCCAAGGTCTACAGAGTTTAGCCCTGTATTTCCTCCATGTAGTTGCGGTCCAATCCAGGGTCATGTGTTTTGAGTTATGATGAAACCATGGATCTTCATTCAAAGTCAAGGTACTCAGAGCAATGCACTCCTGGTCAAGGAGCTGATACAATTGTGGCTTTCATTTTTTTCTAATAAGCTTTTAGGACTGGAGAGATGGCTCAGTGGTTAGGGTATGCACTGCTCTTGCAGAGGACCACAGCTGCATTGCCAGTACTCAGGTGGCTTCCAACTTCCTGAAACTCCAATTACAGGGGATCAGACACTCTCTTCTGGCCTCCTAGGGCACTAGGCATGCATAGGTGCATATATGCACATGCAGACAAAACACACATAGACATGAAATAAAAATTAACACATCTGTTTTTTAAGTTGTTCAGTGCTAGGAAGGTGATATAGAGGTGACCAGGTCAGCAGCAACAAGGGGGAAATGACCAGAAGTGAGTCGAACAGGGAGGCAAGGGCTCTGTGAGGCTTTACAAGATCTGGAAATCTGGAAAGGAAGAGGAAACCATTGGGGGATGTTCCATTTGGGGACAGCACAACTGGATGTTATGAAACATCTCATTCTGACTGTTGTGTGGGAAGTGGCTGGGGTACATGAGTCTTCAATGTACCAACTCATCTTCCCTACCTGGCAATCTATTGTGACTCACTAGCCCTCCTTCCAGAATTATCTAGAGAGTCTTTCAAAAAATAAGACTTAAAAACATAATTTTGAGCTGGAGAGACAGCTCAGTGGTTAAGAGAACTGGCTGCTCTTCCAAAGGACCCATGTTCAATTCCCAGCACCCACAGGGTAGCACACAACCACCTGTAACTCCTATTCTAGGGGATCCAATGCCCTCTTCTGGTCTCCTTGGGAACTAGGCATGCACATGTTGCACAGATACATGGAAGCAAAACAACCATACAGTTAAAATAAAAATTAAAAAAAGATTTAAAACATGATTTTGTTAATTNAAAATTAATTATGTCTTGCTCACCACCTTAAAGAACTTTACAAAATTCATTCATTCATTTATTAAAATAAACACTACTTATATCCAAAAAGCAATGGCGGTTGTTTAAAAAAAAAAATGGCTATAAAGCAACAGAACCATTTAGAGTTCGCTTTGGGAAACTGTTTAAAATTTGTTAGAATATCTGTTTTCAGTATCAGTTTAAGAATTCAACCATTTAAAAAGCCCAGTGTGCTCTCGGGGTTCACACTTCTCAGTTCCAGACTAAGGCATCAGACTGGCTTCACTTTTATGCACTTTCAAACTTCTCTGTCCTCTTTCCCTCCTGATTCTCCCTAGAGACGTAGGATGCCCCCATGCTGCTCCGTGCCACCCCACCCCTCATCTGGGACTGAGCAGAGAGGAAGTGCTGAGCAGAGGAGGAAGGACTGGAACGCCTGAAAAGCTCCTTTCTCAGCAGCTCCAATTCTGTTAGGAGGAAAACGGAGAAACTTCCATTCTTCCTTAGAGTGCATTTTAAGACTCTGGTTATCTAACCAAACCTATGTTACAAACTTCATCACCCTTTTTCAAAATTTAGAAAATAAAGCACAGATACTAAAACATTAAACAAAAACTTTTGTTCCCATTGCTCTTCCCCTGCTAACCACATTCACAGCCTCCAAAACTGCACGGCTGGCCGGCACCGTAGGAAAAATACACCGGACTTGCAGCAGATTACTAAAAAGAGACCTGGCAGAAAGGTTGAGGAATTAAGTTTTGAGGATTTGGAGATGGAGAACAGAGCCGGCTCAGGTCTTTGCTTGTTTTCGGCTCTTAATGTTTGTTCCAAATTGTCATGTCGCCTCAAATTACAAATTGCTTATGTAATTTAGTGTGCACGAAGAGAATTGTTCAAGAAACATTCATTTGAGCAAATGGACTTAGGTTTGTAGCTAGACTGAAAAACTGAACTTTNCGGGTATTCTTAAAAGACGAACTTTGGTCAACCAGATTAAAGACCGAAAGAGACAAAACCACATTCTGAATGCAAACAGATCTTTTTAGGGCAGGGGCAATACCTGAAATGTGCTGATTTAGTAGTACTACATCCAAACCCTCTCACTTCTATTTCTTTTGGTAAAGCCTGGTTTATTTTTTTCCAGTCTCTTCACAAAGTGCCTCAGTATCATCTGTTGGAGAAACCTGCNGTGCTTGTTGGTGCTTATCAATCCATTGTGTCATACTGAACCGCGTGTGAGAACACTTAAGCAGGTCCGAGATGAACGTAGAAGCTACCCAAACACAGCAGATTCTGCTCCACGTAATAACGGTGAAAGGATTGTGTCGTCCCCCTCTGCTTTTCTCCAAGCCTCTACACTCACAGGGTATCTCTGCAAAGGAGGGCCAACACAACACAATGCTCACCAGAGCCCAGGGGAGAAGCCAAAATCAGTCTTTCCCTGGCAGGACACCCAGCCGGGGTCCAACGCTACACGCGAACGGCGACACTCAACTCTCGCAATCGCTCACTGGTTCGCGGCGTGGGATTGCCTTAGGAGCCCTGGTCTGTGACTCGCAGAAATCCCGCCAAAGCGCGGCCAGGCCACTAGACAGTGTTGAGGGGAAAGTTCTTGGCGCATGCCATACCAGACCTGAGGGCTGTATTCCACACAGGCTCTAACTTAGGTGCTCCCAAAGCGCCCCGCTGGGCTTGATGTCCTTCTCTGTGGTGACGAGGAGCCCTTGGTGCCCACCGGTGCCGGTCTCACTAGGACGTGCACCCCATGATCCTGCTGGGGATCCCCCAGAACCCTCGACGCCTACCTGGAGTTAGCAGGAGACCTTCGGGACTTCTCTGCTGGCACTCACCTCTCCAGGGCGCGGGTAGCAGCAGCAGCCCCAGCAGCAGTGAGGCCAGAACCATCGCGGAGCCACGGTTCTGGAAGTTCTCTCCAGACAGATGCACAGACCCACTAACGTCCTGAACTCGCCCGGGGCCGCCCGAGAGCGCTGCCGGAGCGTGGCACTCCCTGCTGCCCGGGCGGCAGGCGCCGAAGTGGCAGCGCCGAGCGGCGGATCGCAGGCGTTGTAGGTTGGAAGAGGGAGGCGGGCCCGGGGCTCAGGCCCGGGCGGGGCCAGCAGGTTGGTGTGGGCAGGGGGCGGGAAGGAGGAAGGGCAAANAGAAGAGAAGGAGGGAACTGGAGGAGGGGGCGGGAAGGGGCGGACCCAGGGCCGAGCCCTAGGGAGGATGGAGGGGCGGGACAGACGTGAGTGGAGCTAGGGTCAGTCCCAACAGGTTACTCTGGCCTGAGGGTGTGGGCGCTGAAGGGAGGTGCTGGAGGAGTGGGAAAGGGAGGTATCTTGGACTAGAAAGACTGAGAGACCTAGAGGAAATAGAGGGTGCTAAGAAAGCATGATCGGGAGGAGAGAGGGTCTCTGCACCCCGCACCCCCACACCCGCCGGCCCCACTGCAACCTTGGAGTCTCACTTTGTAGGGGTAGGTAGGAGAGCTTGGAAACAGGAGAGGGAGAGTTCAGTGGAGTGCATAGGATGCAGCCCCCAGACCTTTGAGGGTTAGTGGGCTCAGCTGCCTTGGGATGGCAGCGACCCTGCAGTCCAGGCCTTGCTGGCTTGGGAGGCCCTAGCAGCAGCGCTCCAGAGGTTGTAGTCACAGTGGCAGCACACTCTATTGAGCCGGATCCTCCTCCAGGCTACTGAATCCGAGGAGCAAGAGCGGACCCTGGCGTCAGGAGCTTGCAGCCTACACCAGAGAGGCTCGCGGGGGAGAACTAAGCCATATTCTGTAAGGAGTCGAAGATAAAACGGCTGGGACGTGAGTGCTGATTAAAGCGTGCGGAGAACGGGTGGAAAGAGACAGTGCTGGAGCGGGAAAGGGTGGAAGGTCCCAGACAGCAGCAGCAGGTTGTGAATTCTGTTCTGAATCACAAAGAAACGGAAGGTACTTTTTCTAGCGACCACAGTGAGTGATACCTTACAGTACAATGTTTTCTTAAAGGAAATAGAATGATTTGTTTTCTTTTGAGACGAGGTCGCTTTAGGGCCTAGAGTAAACTGCCCTAATGAATTTAGAGTACTTATTACTGAAACTATGGGCGGGCACACATGCACTGTGATACAATCAGCTCCCGGTATCTCTAGCCCTGCAGGAAGACACCAAACCAGAAAGACAGGATTAAATAGACCCTTGATTGGTGATTGATGTANGAGAGCCCAGCTTACTGCCATCCCTGGGTAGATAGTCCTGGGGTATAAGAAAGCAAACTAAGCAAGCTAGGAGGAGCAAGCCAGGAAACAGTGTTCCTCTATGGTCTCTGCTTCTGTTCTTGCCTCTAGGTTCCTGCATTGAATCCTGGCCCTGACTTTCCTTCATGATGGACTACAACTGTAAGCTGAAATAAATTCTTTTCATCCCAAGTTGCTTTTGGTCACACTGTTTATCGCAGCAATAGAGACCTATCTAGGACAGATAGGGTCTTGCTATGTTACCCAGGCTGGATTTGAATTCCTGGCTCAAGTAAACGCTCTAGCCTTCTGAGTAGCTAGAACTACATGTGTGTGCCGCTATGCCTTGCTTAAATCGCACTTTATTTTCTTTTAAAGACAAGGTCTCACTATTTAGCCCTAGCTGGCATGGAACTCACTATGTAAACCAGACTGGCCTCTACTTCACAGAGTTCCATCTGCTCTGTCTTCCAGGTGCTAGAATTAAAGGTGTGTGCCACCGTGTTCAGCACAAATCTGACTTTCCTTTTTCTTTTCTTTCTTTTTTGGGGGGGGGCTTATTTATTTTGTTTTATGTGTGCGGGTGTTTTGACTGCATGTTGTGTATGCCTGGTACTCGTGGAGGTTAGAAGAGGGTATTGGACCTCCAGGAATGTTGTAACAGATAGTTGTGAGCCACCAGATGTTCCCCTGCAAGAGCAACAAATGCTTTTAACCACTGAGCCAACTTCCCAGCTCCAAATCTGACTTTGTTAATGAGACCTTGTACAGTAAATTTTACAGGCTACCATAAATGTAGTGGAAATGAAGCATTGGCCAGTTCATTAGGTTAATAGATTTGGACAGCAGACATGGATTATCTTTTCTCTGTGATCTCTGTCTTCAACCTTGGAGTGGCTAGCACCTAGAGTAACCTCAATGACCTGGGAATCTGTGGCCTGGCTTTGCACATCAGCATTACTGGAACAGCCGCTCATGTACATATCATCTNTGATTTTGTGCTGAAGCAGCAGAGTTGAGTAGTTGTAACAGAGAGTATATGCTTCACAAAGCCANGTAATCCAGCCCTTTACAGTGTCTGCCAAGTCCTGGTCTGAAGGTTAGTTCATTTGCATAGCTGCTGCCTATGGCATGCTTTGGAGACAAGGGCTTTGGACCAAAGGATCTAGACAAGCTTAGAGAAAGTCTGGTATAGGAGCTCAGAGCTCCAAGAGTGAGCAATCCNGTGANCAAGGTAGATGTGGCATGGCCCTGAGTGACCCAGCCACAGAGGTTAAGTGGCTCTCAAGGTGAAAACAATGTCAAGCCTACCCTCATGGAGAGGAGCCACAGACCCAAAAGTCTTCATGATAGATGTGCCAAAGAGCTTTGCAGCTATGTTTAGAAACCTCCATAAGCATGCATGCAAAGCAGGCTCTAAAATGCAAGATGTCCATCCAATAGCATTATTTTCATACTTACCAAATATCCAACTTATCACCAAAATATGTGAAGAGAAATNTGAGACAAAATAGAATCAGACTCCATATTCTTATATCTATTTCTGTGTTTGTAGAATGCCCAGTGGGCAACATTTAAGCAATTTCAGCAGGGCAACAATGACCTGGAACCTATGTTTCAATGACACTATGTAGCTTAGAGCCTTAGATCCACTGTTAATTAACTAGCCAAAGGAGAGAATATTCAGGGCCTGTAGCATTGTTTATCCAGGACCAGAGAAAATCATTTCTACTGATTGTAGAAGGNTATAACCAATATAAAGTGTGATCGTGATCTATGTAGTAAGTATGTTTAACAAATCAGTGACATGGCTGAAGACTTTCTTTTTTTAAAGATTTATTTATTTATTATGTATACAGTGTTCTGTCTGTGTGCCAGAAGTGGGCACCAGATCTTATTTTAGATAGTTGTGAGCCATCATGTGGTTGCTGGGAATTGAACTCAAGACCTCTGGAAGAGCAGCCAGTGCTCCTAACCTCTGAGCCACCTCTCCAGCCCCGCTGAAGACTTTCAGTCAAAGGCCCCAGTGGGATTATGCCAGACCATTCATGAAAGTTAAGACATCCTTCAATGAATGATAGCCCTCCCCATTTTGAGAGGATCTCTTGCATCAAATTTGCTATATAGTTGAGGATGACCTTGGACTTCAGATCCTTCNNTCTCACTTCTCTAGTGCTGGGATTACAGAGGTATACCTGGCTTTGTGTGGTGCTGAGGATCAAACCCAGNGCTTTTTGTGCTTATTGGGCAAGCACTCTGAGCTATATCCCNGGTCCCGATGACCTTATTCTAAACCTGAATCCTGTTCCTTATCCTCCTAATCACTGCTTCTACTCTTTTCAGAATTGTTCTTAGTTGTGAATATAACCTAGTCCTGCTTCTGTTCTACCTTGCATTCCCTCCTCCAATGCTGCACCCTCTTCAGCTAGTCTCCTCATCCACTGTGACACAGTTCAGGCTGACTGTCTGCACTGATGGGGATCTAGACATCAGATTGGCCCCGGATACTCTGCACATCACTGTGTGGCATGAAATGACCTTAATCTACCTTCAGTGCTGGAGAGTCATTTGTTCATTTACATAAATGGACCAAAACAGATGCTGAGGAAGTGTTGCCGAGACAATGCATGGCTCCAGCAGGGAGGCTTTATCTCATGGAACCTAGTGCCAGTTAGGGCCTGGACCACTCTGCCTGTCACCCATCCAGAACCCATACTACAGTCTTTCAGTAACTGCTTTCAGGTTTTTCTTTGATAAACAATACTACCTACACTCACATTCCTGCTGTCCTTGAGTCTGAGGGGTGGGGTTCTCCTTGCTACCTTAAGATCACCCAAAGATCATCCCTCTTCTCCAAAGTTTCTGACTGTAAACTTTATGTCAAGAGATTATTCCAATGGAGATAGAAGAGGGTAACGGAAGGTGAATATGATAAAAATATATTATGTGCATATGTAATGGGGTCATAATAAACCCTTTATTGTGTATAATTAATGTACGCTAATAACACATTAGAAAATGAATTAATTTACAAGACTATACCAGCCCTGATTGCTACATTTATCTATAGACCTCTGGGTCTCCCCTCATCCCTAGAAAGTTTCATTTCACGCATTATAGCTACTTCCTTCACACTACCCATAAACAACTCTTGGTGGTTTCAGTACCACACTGGTGATGTAAATGACAGGTTCTTGAAGTTTGCTGGGGAACTAGGATGATACCCATAAGAGAGTCTACTCAGAATGCCAAAAGTCACAAGGGAATGATAGCATCTTGGAGTTTCTTGGAAGGACCAAATAGTGCCTAGAAGAGACTATTCAATGTGCCCAGCACCGCTGAGAGTGTAGTGCACACCGCCTAGGGGAGTAGGTTTCAGCCAATGTAATTCATTTGGAATTGTTTTAGTTAGGGTTACTATTGTTGTGATGGAACACCAGGACAAAGCAACTTAGGGCGGGAGGGGTTTAATCAGCTTACACTTCCACAACACTGTTCATCATCAAAGGAAGTCAGGACAGGAACTCAAACAGGGCAGGAACCTGGAGGCAGGAGCTGATGCGGAGGCCATGGAGGGGTGCTGCTTACTGGCTTGCTGAGCCTGCTTTCTTATAGAACCCAGGACCACAGCCAGGGATGGAATCACCCACAATGGGCGGGGCCTCATCAATCACTGAGAAATGCTCTACAGACTTACCTACTGTCTGATGTTATGGAGGCATTTTCTCCATCAAGGTTTCTTCCTCACAGGTGACTATAATTTGTGTCAAGTTAATGTAAAACTAGCCAGCACAGGAGCTAAATTGAACAGTTGTATAACTGTGACGTAGGTCTTAAAAATGGCTCAGTTTTCAACATCTCAATTCCAAGATCTATAGCTTCCTACAGGAAGTTATGGACCATTACCTTAATTTCAGTCACAAACNAATGTGTAAGAAGCATTGCTGAGACAAAGCATTGCTCCTCCAGCAGGGGACCTCTATCCTATGGAGTCTAGTGCTAGTCAAGGCCTGGACCATTCTATCTATCATCTACCCAGAACTCACCCTATAGTCCTTCAAGAACTGCATCCAGATTTTTCTTTGGTGAATCATACCACCCACACTTACATTTCTGTGGGCAATAGTAGTAACAAAAAATATGTGCACCATAATCAAAGGCTATCTGGGGTAAGAGACCCAGAAAGGTGAGGTGCCTTCTATAAAGAAGTGACCAGATGCTTCTTTTCTTGCATCACTGATGGATGCAAGGCATACTTTGAACCCAGAGATCCCAACATGGAGGCTCACCTGGGATTCTTCTGTTTACTGGCTGCACAGGCATAATCCTAAGGCAACAGCAGCCTCAACCACAGAGTCCAGGTGCAAATCATCTGTCTCACGGTTTTCAATTAACAATGCTGACAAGTTGGTATGGAGCTCCCTTATCCTCCTCAGAACTGTGATTAAAAAGCAACATTGTAAATGAGTGTGCTTCATGCCCTTGGCTGGGGCTCACTGCTGTTCAGGGACTCTAGCAAACAGCTCAGGCTAATTCCAGGCCTTCTGGAAGGAATCCTCCCAGCACAGTGGCTTCTACAGTTGTTGCAAAGTGAATGGCTCNCGTGAAAGACTGCTCTCAGAACAGTGAATGTGATNGAGGGATAAAGGTATTTTATTTTGTAGATTATTCATGCCCCACCCTGCAAGATAATCCACTCCATAGGCTGAAAAACTTANTANNAAGAAAGCTATCAGCCCCATCCTATTAGAAATGATATAGTACCATGGAAAGTTGTGCCTTAGTGTACTGACCAAAATATGGAAGAGAGCGGTACAATGTATGGTTTCATGGGAAAAGGGGTGTTCTGGACATAAAAGAATTCTTTTCATTATTTACTTTAGATTTACTTAATTATTTATTTTAATTTCTATATGTGTTTGTAAAACAGAGTCTCATTAGCCCAGGCCAGCCTCAAACTCACTAGGCAGTGCTGACAATGACCTTAAACTTCTGATCTTCCGGCTTCCACTCCCTAAATGCTGGGGTTACAGGGGTGCACCACCATGCCCTATATGAGAATTCTTTTAGTGTCCTAGAANAAAATATGAGAAATCCAAGGAGATAAGCATTACAGTTTGTTGTTGCAAAATGAGGTNGTTGTGTGTTTTCACGGAACTGAAATCAAANTGGATATTCCATTGCCTGGGGCTTGTAATTTATTATACAACTGAGAGTGTGGCAGGGTGGGCCAGAGAGATGGCTCAGCAGTTAAGACTATGTGCAGCTCTTGAAAAGGGTTAGAGCTTGGTTCCCAGCACCCACCTCACAACCTCCTGTGACTTCATCTCTAGGCTACCTTCATCTGTCCTTCACAGGCAGCTGCTCCCACCCACACATACCCCATCCTTATACACATAATTAAAAAATAAAACACCTCAAAGAAAAAAGAAAAATATATGATTCACTGTTACTTCATTAAACACAGTTGTACAGTAGAAGGCCAAGTTCTTGCAACTGTTGTGTGTGATGACTGTAGCATGTCTCGTATACTTATACCATGGACTGAAAACCAGACTGGAAGTACTAGTATCCAGCTTGTGTGTGTGTGTGTGTGTGTGTGTGTGTGTGTGTGTGGTTGTGGGGAAGTGATATCAGATAGTATTTTTAAAAGTCTCAGATCAGGGGCTGGGGAGATGGCTTAGGGTAAAGTGCTTGTTGTACAACGTGAAGACCCAAGTTTGAGCTTCAGCACCCACTTAAAAAACCAGGTGTGGTGGTGGCTCGTTTGTAATTGCAGCACTGGAGGATCCCTAGAGCTCACTGGCCAGCCAACCTAGCCTAACCAGCACCCCCAGGTCCTAAAGAGAGCCTGTCTCAAAGCACTGAAGATGGTTAAGCAGTTAAGCAAGCTTGCTGCTCTTTCAGAAGACCTGAGTTAGGTTCCCAGCACCCATGACAGAACTTTGACCTCTACATGTGTACCATACTACCTGTGTGCCCCCTCACATACACACACACACACACACACACACAATAAATAAATAATAGAAAAGACTGAGTCATCTTCCCAGCCCAGAAGGAAGCATTTTTATTTAAAAAGATTTATTTATATTTATGCATGTATATAATATGCTTTGACCAATTCCATCCACATTCTCCCCTATCCCTCCCAACATTTTCCCCTGTCAGTTCCCAAAGTCAGTTCCCAAAGAATCCCTGCATTCTTCAGGGATGCAGCCAGGAGCCGGTAGATGGTCACACATTTTTTTTTTTTTTTTTTTTTTTTTTTAGTTTCTTGAGACAGGGATTCTCTGTGTAACCATTGTGGCTGTCCTGGAGCTCACTTTGTAGACCAGACTGGCCTCGAACTCATTAAGATCCACCTGCTTCTGCCTCCAGAGAGCTGGGATGAAAGGCGGGCGCCACCACCTAGTGATGGCCCCACGTCTATGTACATACAAACAGCACTAAGTGGACTCAGTGAGTATTAAAAAAAGAAGAATATTTTTAACTGGTATCATAGAGACTGATTTTGGAAAAATTTTGCTTGGTTTTGGTAGTAACTCTTTGGGAAAACAAGGCATCATTGCATTTAAGTCCTGAATCCTTCTGAGAAATCAAAAGAAATTGAGGAGAGAAAACTTGACATGATGGCATAGCCTGTAACCCCAGCACTTGGAGGCTGAGGCAGGAGTGTGAGTTTGAGGCCAGCCTGAGCTNTANAGGGAGACTTTGTTACNCTTCTTCTCACTACGTCAGCCAATTTATTATATTTGTATTAAGTTTCCAACTCTATCTGCTCCAGTGCCTACCTTGCCCCTGCAAGTCACTCATGTAGTTACCTTGAGGTTTAATATTAAGTACTTCTTGTAATCAGTTATCTGAGCTCTCCAAATTGTTNATTTCTCCCCCCTAAATTATATAGTTACTATCTATGTTATGGTTTATTTGCGTGTCTTCTCAGACTTCTTCCAAAGTCAAGCTCCAGGCCCTCACTATATTAACTCTCTTGTCAAGATAGATAGTTCAAGAGTATTGTCAAGTTCAGCTCCCCAAAGACNTCATTCCTGAAATCTTTTGTTTCCACTTTTTGGACTGTTTTTCCTTAAATGGACTTGTTGTTGTTATTGTGTTTGAGACAGGGTCTCACATAGCCCAGGTGGGGCTAGAACTTTCTATGTAGCTGAGGATGACCATGAACTCCTGAACCTTCTGTCTCACTTCCTGAGTGCTGGGATTTCAGGCATGCAGATGCCCCTGGAGACGGTTGTGAACTGCTAGGAACTGATCATGTGCTACCTTAACTGGCTCTTGTTTTTTGTTTCTGTTAAATGCCCTAATGTCCAAGTGGCAATGACAGTGGTAGAAGATATCATAGTCTCAAAATGTATGATGCTGGCCTGGTTGCACAGAGCATCCTGGAGAGTGGGGTACCCTTCTACTCCAAGTGACTACTGGTAGGGCTGATAGCGCTGGTAGACTGAGGTGGGGCAAGAGGTAGAGGAAAGAGAATGGAGGCAACAAGACTCCTAGAGGCAATGTAAGTGTGCTCTTCTATTGGTTCTTCCAGAAAGCCCTGTTGGGGACAGAAAGAACTTCGTAAGATG
>LZPO01027386.1:0-28136 GCA_001675575.1 Neotoma lepida | reverse complement strand
AAAAAAATTACTTTTATATGTACTTTGTCTGTGTAGGGGTACATATGTGTATATTAGGGTACGCATGTGCCATTACGTATGTGTGGAATTCAGAGACTAACTTTCTGCAGTCAGTTTTCTCCTTGCACATGTAAGACCCAGGGATCGAACTCAAGTTGTTTGTAAATTTGCTAAATTTCCGTGTAGAATGGAGTAAAATAGAAATAATTTAGATTTAGAAATAATTTGGATAATATTGAAAATATAATTCTTATAATTTGAAAGGACAAGTACTATGACCATCTTTCTTTTTGTCTTATGTGTTTGTGTGTCTTTCTAAACATGTAATTTTAAAGATCAAGTGGGATTTATGCATCATCCCTCATTTTTTACTTCTGAGCCGCCAAGTATTTATCAGTGGGTGAGTTCTTGTCTGAAGGGCGAAGGAATGCCACCCTATCCTTACCTCCCCGGAGTCTGCGAAAGGAGCAGGCTAGTGGTCTTGGTATGTACTTGGAATATTGACTGACTGTCTTACTTAGTTTTATTTTTCTTTCGATTGTCATCTATAGAACACACAGCACTCTCATGTACACACATAGTAAAATTACAATGTTTCTCTCCCCCCATACAGTTCTATATATTTCAGCAGATAAATAATTTCATATATTACCATTTTAATTAGAATATTGAACATTTGTAGCAACTCGCTCCAAAATTACTCTTTTGAGATTTATCCAAGTTGTTACTTATGCCACCAGATCCTGGCTTCTGTTGCTGACAGAACCAACATCTGAGTTTGTATTCTGGCCTTCACATGTGTCCTGTGCCATGCACATGTCCACACTCACACATGAGTACTCATCAGGAATACGCATGCACATATACACCAAACACATTATACAGAAAAAACTTCCTGTGGGTGAGCTTAAGTCATTTGAACTGGTTTGCTATTTTTTTTTTTTTGGTATTGTTTTTGAGTAAATATGTTTCTAAACAAATTAAAGGCTAAATGAGATGCTTTTGGATGGCTATTACTGTTAGGTACTATTAGGATATGACTAGGTACCTGTAAGGATAACTAAAAATATGGTGAGGGTATGGAGCCCCTGAAACTCTGACTGTAATTATGGGAATATAAGAGTGCTCCAAAATTTTGTAAATTTTAACTTGTACTTATTGTAACTCAAAGCAAGTTTACTTTATGGTACGAAATATATGGCCACACAAAGACCTACATGTGAAGGCATGAATCAGTTTTCTTATAACTGATGCAAACTGGGAATAACATGTGTCCATTAATTTAAAACGGTTTTTTGAAATCATTAATTTTATTTTGTTTGTGTGGCTCTTTTGCTTGGAAGTATACTATGCACCATGTGCAATGCAATGTCCATGGAGGCCAGAAGACATTGGCTCCCCTGGAACTGTAGTTACAGATAGTTGAGAGGCACCATGTAGGTACTGGTGGACTGAGGAATTGAGCCTGAGTCCCGGGCAAGAACAACCAGTATAGGAGATGTTTTGTCTGGTCTTGCCCGCCTCTCGCCAGGCTTGGCTGCTCAGACCCAAGTAAACACACAGAAGCTTATATTAATTATAACTGCTTGGCCATTCGCTCAGGCTTATTACTGACTAGCTCTTACACTTAAACTCAGCCCATTTCTATTAATCTATATGTCGCCATGTGTTTCCGTGGCTTTACCTGCATCCCATTACATGTTGCTCCTTGGGCGGCTGGCTGGCATCTCCTGACTCAGCCTTCCTCTTTCCAGAATTCTCCTTGTCAGCTTATCCCACCTATACTTCCTGCCTGGCTACTGTCCAATCAGCATTTTATTTATCAACCAATCAGAGCAACACGTATTCACAGCATACAGAAAGACATCCTCATCAAACCAGTACTCTTAATCACTGAGCCATCTCTTCAGCCCATGTTCATAAATTCTTGAGTAGATGTACTGAGTTGGCACATCTCTGTTACGGATATACTCAGCAGTAAAGAGGAACAAACTACTGATCATAGCATAAAGATGATGAATCTCATGCCTGTGCTATGTTGTAAAAGTAGAACTGGGAAGACTGCTGTGTGATCCCATATACATCTTGTAGGACAGATGGGCTAGGGGGCAGAAGAGCAGAGGAGTTATTTCTAACATTTGTGTGGAAGGGTTGCTGACAGAACACAAGGGGTGTTGGAGGTATGATACAGCTTTTCTGTCTTGAGAGTGATAGTAGTCACATGGTTATGTAACATTTGTCCAGACGCATAGTGTTGTACGCCTGAAGTTCATGAGTCTTTCTTTCCTTGATGCTTACCTTTCTTCCTTTACTGTAGTGGTTTAATAAGAACAGGTTCATCTGCATGTGGGGGCGCATTCCTTGTAATCCCAGCACTAGGGAGTCAAAGACATGAGGCTCAGTAGTTCAAGGTCAGCCTCAGATTTCAGATTCATGGGGATTTTGAGGCCACTCTGGGCTACATGAGACCCTGTTTCATAAACAAAAATAACCAAAACAATTGAAAATTAAAAGTAAAAAACAAACTAACAAGTAACAGATTCCTTTTTTCCTCTGCAGAGTGTTGCACTCTACATCCTTGGTGATGAGAGTTGTGTTTCTGATGAAGCCTCCCAGTATTTATCCAAAGTAACCTTAAGTAAGTTGTTACAATGTTTGGCTCCCCCAAACAGAATGTTGAAATGTTCATAAGTACTTGTCTTAGAGACGCATCTTACCTCTTCATAATACTATTACCTCTTCATAATACTATTCAGTCTACAACCACAACTGAATTTCAGGTGCCAGGTTACCTAATATCTGACAGACCTGGCTTCTATTCTCAGTGTGACTGTATAGGACTATGTTAGTCTAAAGGAAAGGACTGTTGCAGCTTGCCACAGTACTGCTTGCTTTATTATTTTAAGGAGTTTTTGGTTAATGAATTTTTACTTGCAAGTATCTTCTGCATGTTGTTTACCAGGATGGGTATCAAAATTAAGTTTCCATTTGTTGCCTTTCAGCCCCCCAAAAGCCACAGGGTGAACAAGAAGAAAACAGGTGATTTGTTTCAGTTGTGCTTTTATAGTTAAAATTGGAAGCAGTGTTAAGTGTTTGTGTTTTATTAATGTTCTTTTGTTTTATTCGCGGTAGGTTTACTTTCCGGCATTCTGCTTCAGTTTCTAGTCTAGCAGAAAGACTGGTTGTCTGGATGACCAGTGTAGGTAAGAGCTACTTTGTCCTCTGTGTTGTTGTGGCCGAACTAGGTTCTGCTTTCCTGCTCTCACTGGACTTGGGAGGCCGGGGGACAGAGGCTCTGGTTTTCTGTAGAAGAGTAGATGGGACACCAGCCTTTTATATCTTAGGGCATTAGAAATCTTTTTTTTTTTTTCGAGACAGGGTTTCTCTGTGTAGCTTTGCGCCTTTTCTGGAACTCACTCTGTAGACCAGACTGGCCTCGAACTCACAGAGATCCACCTGCCTCTGCCTCCCGAGTGCTGGGATTAAAGGCATGAGACACCACCGCCCGGCTGGCATTAGAAATCTTTATTTTCATTCCCTGTGGATCAGTTGAGGCTGTAGCTCTGTAAATAGATCTCAGAATGGCAAACTTTAGTTGATGTACATCTAAATGTGAAGCCATTCTGAGACTTGGATATCAGAAATGGGCACTCCGGCATCATTGAACGTCAGTTGTGTAAGCACTTCAGAGATCGCTCTCAAGTAGTAAAGGCCAGAGGTTTTAGGCACTGCGATGAATACTCAACTAACAAGAAGGGAGGAAAATTAATTCTTTGTTTCTTGGTCTAAATGCCCTTATTCCTAGGTGGTTTTTTTTTTTTTTTTTTTTTTTTTTTTTGGTTTTTTGAGACAGAGTTTCTCTGTGTAGCTTTGGCGCCTTTCCTGGAACTCACTTGGTAGCCCAGGCTGGCCTCGAACTCACAGAGATCCACCTGCCTCTGCCTCCCAAGTGCTGGGATTAAAGGCGTGCGCCACCATCGCCCGGCCTTTGTTCCTAGGTTTTAAAGTGTAGTGAAATTGTTTAAAAAAAAAAAAATAACTGGGAAGACCACTTCCTGTTGCCTGTGCAAGATGTAGCACTCTTGACTACCTCTCCAGCACCATGTCTACCTGCACGCTGCCATGTCCCACCATGACAATAATGGACTAAACTTCTGAACTGTAAAAAAAAAAAAACTGAGAAAAAGCAACAAGAACAAAAAGCAAAAAGTTACCCATGCCAGAAGTGGTGGTGACGCCTTTAATCATAGTGCTCAGGAGGCAGAGGCAGGCAGGTGTCTCTAAGCTTGAGGCTAGCCTGGTCTACATAGTGAATTCCAGGCCAACTGGGGCTGCATAGTAAGACTCTGTTGCCTGCTTGGGGGGAAAAAGTTACTGAAATCTATGACAAAATTGATACTGTTCTATAAATTTGGTACCTTAAAAAGTACTTCAGTGATGTCACAGGTGTTTTTTTGATTTTTACCCAGAATATGTTCTCAGTGAAAGTCTTCACAGTTCTTTTTGTGTGACTTGTTGAGAAATAACAATAATTGTCTTACAGTGTATATATAAGATGAGTAAATGAAAAATATTGGATGAATTCTGTCTATTATATATCACTTCATATTTAATAAAAGTATTATTCCTGTGTAAGGAAATATTTTTGCTTCAATCAAACTTTTATATCATAAATAATGGATAATATTGTGAAGTTTAGAACGTTTCTAGAAAAGAAATTTGAATTTGTCTGAGCATTATAAGTACTTTAAATATAAAACATATTGAACGTACAAAGAGTGTGTGAAACGTGTATATAGAGGATAATGCTAAAGCGAATTTGGCTCCTGGTCAGGTCACCACCTTTACCACAGAATGTGACCAGTGCAGCTAGTGCTTTCCTGTCGGCTGCCACTTACCTACCTGTGTGTGACCTTTGCCTTGCGTTTCTTCATTAGTCACCATTGTATTTTGCTTAGGGATGTATGTTTGAGTGTTTCGTGCATGTACATACAAGTACCACACTCCCCTGAGCTGATTCACCAAGCTGTAAGTCATTTATTGAAGACAGACAATGGGACCTGCCCCACTCCCTTTCTAACCCCCATAATGAAACAAAGTTCCTCCTTGGTATTTTTATTCTTTTATCTCAGTGCACATGTGCACAGTGTTCTTCGTGGCTGTGATGGACCAAAGGAGTTTTCATGTCAACTCCCAAAGTTATGGTACCAGTTTACAGCTATACCAGCTGTACAGTTATGGTACCGAACTACATCAGTGTTTGTTGACTAACTAGCTAGAGGATGATTAGGGAAGTGGCAGATCTAACTGAAAAGTGTCTCTCCCCTTGTGTTACTCCAAGGATTCACTTTAAGAGATTTGGAGACTCTTCCCTTTGGAATTGCTCTTCCCATCAGGGATGCAATATATCACTGTCGGGAGCAGCCTGATTCAGACTGGTCAGAAGCTGTCTGCCTCTTGATTGGACGCCAGGATCTTTCTAAGCAGGCTTGTGAAGGAAATCTACCCAGAGGCAAATCTGTGAGTATCAGCATAGAAAGTTCAGTTTTAGCCTCAGATAGAAGTCTAGGTGGAAACTGTCTTCATTTCCCTTTGCACTGTTACGTTTTGGTAACTGCATAGCAGTTTGCCTTTTATGTTATACGCCAGATGAAGTTTATAATTGAACATGGGAGCTGTGGACTTAGCGACTGCCCTGTGTTGCCTGGACTTTTCTTTGATCAGAATCAGGACAGGTATGGAGTCAGCAAGCCACCAACCATGTCTCTTCAGCTGCTTTTACCTGTAGAAGCAGCTGATTACTACACAGGAAAACCAAGAGCCTGTGCACCCTCAATTTGGCTGGCTATAATAACAACTGTGTTCTCATTCATACTTTTTGAGAGATTGGATTTCTTGAAGTTAGTCTTTTAAATGGGTATAAATATATTTGCACAATCCCTGAATACATTGAAGCTGAGGAAGAATGCTTTCTCCACTAGGGTTAGTCTTTTAGGTGCCTTAAAGACTCTCCTTCATTATCTTTACATCTGTTTCAGAATGGGTCCTAAGAAGCCTAGAAACGAGGGGAAAAAAANTTTTTTTTTTTTGAGACAGGGTCTGTCTGTAGATCAGGCCAAAAGGCATAGGACTCACAGAAACCTGTGATATCCCTGAGCAAACAGTGGGAATCAGGCTTGTTCCATTAGCCTGTGAATCATCACGTCATAATCAGTGTGGTGTAACTGTGGGCATGTCATAGTAGTAGGTCTGGTGACCCAACAGTTGCCTGCCTCGGACTTGAGCTAGAATCAGTTTCCATGGGACTCTAATCTCAAATTTGTATCTAAATAACAACTCTAGTTGACTTGGTTTTTGTCCTATTTTAAATACAAAACCATTCTTATTTTCTTGACCAAGAAAATCCAGGTGTGGTAGTACATGCTTGTAACCAGAACTTGAAAGACTGAGCCAGGAGAATCACTAGAGTTCAAAGGTAACCTGAACTACATAGTGAGACCTTGTCCCAAAATACACACACACACACACACACACACACACACACACACACACACACAAATCTTTGGCATTTAGATTTCTTGTGCTCCTGGGAGCCATTCAGCACATAAACACTATAAATATTAATCTATAAATTATTTAAATGGCAGCCTAGATAAGATTATCTAAATTTAGTTTCTTCAGTTATTTGAGGCTAAATTTCAACTTGGTTCTGCTGTTTGGGTTTGTGTTCTCTAGGTAAGTTATCCATTAGAGTATACAGTCATATGTTGCCTAAGATGGCATATGTTGTGAGAAATGTGTCTGTAGGCAATTCTGATGCGCGAGCATGACAGTGTTTGTAGCTGGGTCACTAGCACCATCGTGTGTGTGGGCTCTTGCTGGAAGTGCTGTGTGGTGCATGGTTATAGTTTTTGATTAGTTATTCCATAGGAACCAATGTAAGTTTTATCTGGTCATATATACCATTTTTTTCCAGGCTAACATTGTTGCTTCCACACTAAATGTCAGGATAAGAAAACTTTAGCATTTTAATTTGGATTTAATCTTTTATTGGAGTGTAGAACTTTACTTGAGAGGACAAGGAGAGTCCATGCAGAGCATATGACGACGTAGCCAGACTGACGCACTGGGGCTGGGAAGCCGTATGAGAGAACAGGTGCGGTTGTCAGGGAGGCTGGCAGTCAAGGGTTAGTCTGCTCTCCTTCTAGGATGGGTGTACAATGAGGAGATTGAAAACCATCACCGTCCAAGTATTGTGCAGCTTCAGTCAGCCTTTGATGTGTGTGTGTCCTTCCAGGTTTTATTCCTCTCCTTCTGTTATTCTTAATGTTGAAGTACGCATCAGTCCTGCAATAACAGTGAGTTGCCTCATCTTCTGTTTAGAATAACTCACTTCCTTTAAAAAAAAATAGCAAATGGATTGTTTCAGTAGGTTCAACTCCCTGATTATGTACAATTCTAAATATAAACCATTTCTTCAGTTTAGTAAAGAATGACTCCCAAGTAGGCAGTGCAGTACTTTAAAAGGATTTGTAGTAACTAGACACTTATGTAGGCCCAGGAGGGTGGGGCCAGTGTGGGTGACAGAACGATCTCCCAGTGCAGAAGAGCTCAGCTTGTANGGTAGTGTTGAGTGACTTCAGGAAGGCTTACATCTGGTGTAGAGTTGTGTTCCTGTAGCCTGTTTGCTCTCTCAGTCTAGGCACACAGCTGCCTTTTAAATCACTACAATAAAATCTGTTACACAGGTGCTCTCATCAGATGTGTCTTCAGGAACTGAGGCTGAGGAGGAAGATGATGGCATGAATGACTTGAATCATGAGGTTATGTCATTAATATGGAGTGAAGATTTACGGGTGCAGGATGTGCGAAGGCTGCTTCAGAGTGCACAGCCTGTCCGTGTCAATGTGGTGCAGTACCCAGAACTCAGTGACCACGAGTTCATTGAAGAAAAAGAAAACAGGTAAAATGGTTCATCTCCTGCCCAGTTTGTTGCATTTGAGACTAGTTAGTTTGTTTTCCTTTAATATTTTAACTTTTCTTTTTTAAACGTTTATTTTGTGTGTGTGTGTGTGTACATGTGTGTATATACTGCAGTGTGTATGTGGAGGTCAGAGGAGTTGGTTCTTTCTTTCCACTAGGCTTCAGGAGAATTCAGCTCAGACCATTCGGCTCAGTGGCAAGTGCCTTTTCTCACTAAGCCATCTTCCCAGCTTGGTGGTTAGTTTTAAACATTAACTTGCTATAATCTAGAATTACCTGGGAAGAGAATTTAAGTTGAGGAACTACTTAGATCAGGTTGATCTGTGGAGACTGTCTTGCTGCTTGATTGAGCTAGAAAAACCAACCTTGACTGGGCAGCACCATTTCATGGGCTGGACCCTGGACCGTCTACGAATGAGGAGAGCTAGCTGAGCAAGAGACAGACCACTAAGTAGCATGGTTGCGTTCTCTCTCCTGCTCTTGCCTGTGGCTATGTAGATAGCTGTCTCAGAATCCTGCATGGTGACTTCCCTTCTATAATGAATTGTAACCTGGCCTTGTATGCCAAATAAATTCTTTCCTGTCATAGAGAGCTTTTGGTCAGGGTAGTTTATCACGGCCATAGAAACGAAACCATAATACTTACCTAATGTTTTTGTTGTCATTGTTTATTTTTGCATTTAAGATACTTAAAAGCTAAAGCTAAAACAAAGCAACTTACTTGAAGTTAAAAATCTATCTTTTATTTTAATTTTACATCCAAACCATATATGTTTTAAAATACTTTTGGCTTTTGAGGATATAATTATACCTTTCCTCTTCTTGAAATAGAACATTGTACTTTAGAGAAGGCAAATCTAAGATAGTAACAGAATTTGTAAGTTAAGTATACACTAGACTCATTCTTCTGTGTCTTAATTCAGGAGGAGATTTTGAGGTACTTGTTTGCTAATTTTTAGTGTGGTTTAAATTCACACCAGTTGTATTAGATACTTTTTTGTTGCTGTAAAAAGTATCTGACAGAAACAACTTGGGAATTTAGTTTCAGAAGGGATGAGGCAGAGTGGTGGAGTGGCTTTGTCTATGAGGACAGGAGTGTAAGGCGGCTGATTCTCTCTCTACTCTCTTTCCCCTTTCCTTTATTCCCACCCTTCCCTGGTTCTCTCTCTACTCTCTTTCCCCTTTCCTTTATTCCCACCCTCCCCTGGTTCTCTCTCTACTCTCTTTCCCCTTTCCTTTATTCCCACCCTCCCCTGGCATCAAACTTACTCAGTTGCTTAGCTGGCCTTGACTTCACTCTAGCGCAGATTGGGCTTGCATTGGGGCTCCTGATTTGAGTAGCTGGAATTACAGCTGTGTGAACCAGCACAGCTTTTTCTTACACTGTTTCAAGGGCAATCACCATTCATGCTTAGCTACAGTCCACTGAAAATCCTAATTTCTCTCACAGTTTCCTCACCACATATACTCAAGTTATTGCCAAGAGCCATGGCATAGAACAGCAGATGGCAATTAAAATATTCAAGGTGTCAGCCCACCAGAAGAATAATTCTCTGATGGGAAACCTCGTTAGGCCTGGCCATGGGTTTACAGACTCCAGAATATTGTTTGCTTCTGTCTGTAATTTCACATGTGCTATTGCAATTTTTCTCTGAGTGGCTNTGGGAAATGCCCCACTGCCTGTATTGTAGTGTGTTTATCTCATGAGTATACTCCATCTACTGGGCACATTTATATGTGGATTGTCAGGAAGATAATCTCTCCTTAAACTGTATAATTTTGATGAATAGAAATAATGCTATGTTTGTTAACTAGGCCTTTGTTCCATGAGGACTGTGAGATACTTAGGAGCTGCTTTTTAATCACAGCTCAGGTTGACATAGGAAAATAGTTATATTTCCCTAGCCACCAGGAGAACTGTATACCGTTAGCTGATTTAAAGCTTCAGAGTAACTTTAGATTAGATCAGATGCCTTGCTAATGGTTTTTAAGATAAACTATTCCCAGGAAAAGCAGTCCAGCTCACAAAGACATATAGTCAGTTGTCTGATTTGTTGAACGAAGGTTAAAGCCGCAAAGCAACCTAATTGCTATGCCAGTTTCTCTTGCTAGGTCTGGCTGATAACATAGGACAATAATTAACTCTCTGCACCAATTCCTAACCCCAGTACTTCATAGCCCCAAGAAAGAGTTACAAGTTTCCTTTTTTATGGTCTAAAGTTACATTCCTGTCTCTTATACACATCTAGATGTGTATAAGAGACAGGTAGAGGTGTGTGTGTGTGTGTGTGTGTATGTGTGTGTTGGCATGGTATGCCTCAGCTGCTGCAGCAGCCTGCACTCTCCCTGACGACACAGCTCTCCCTATAAACAATTCAAGTCTGAGAGAGCCTGACATTTTTACAATTATTAATCACAAAATGCTAGTTTAAAATATATAGGATATAGTGCACGATTTATTTTTCTTAGACTCTTCAGTAGTTTAGTTTCATAACTCCTCTAAAACCCTTTATATGATTATCTCTTTAGTTAGATATCGAAATGACTGATTCATTCTTTGCAGCTGCAAATTACAGCCCCACTAATTAGCAAGTTAAGATTTATTACAAGTGAGTTGTTGGGATGACTATTTCTTACCAAAAGAAATGTGACCTTCAAATGTAACTTCTATATTGCCTGTAATATTCTGTTGGGTATGTAGAGCTGTAAGGACAAAGAGATATAGAGAGAGCCAACAGGAGAAAATAGAGATTGAATGTGAGAGAATGAAGAAAGTAAGCATCGGAATGCATGTAAATTCATTCACTTCCTTAAAAGTCCTAAGTTTTGCTACACTTTGGTTTTCTCTTTGAGCCCTGTCAGCAGCCCGGAAGCTGGTCTCCTGGGCTGTAATAGGTTATCACTTGAAATTGAGGGTAGAGCACATAGGTGGGAGCAGGGGCTCTTATAGTAAGACTTAATGCCATTCCTGGATGAACTTGGATAAAGTACTTAACCTGTTATTTTATGAGTTGCTTCAGCTGTAATAGACATGATTCTAACAGTTACACCTCATCAACTATTCTTTAACAGTCAGTTCTTTTACATAACACTTAAAATATTTCATAGTGCATAGTAAAGCTCACTGTAGTCAGCCATTAACAGTGTATTGATTCTTTTTTCTCTTTAATCTTTTAGTATAGTGGTTCTCAACTTTCCTAATGCTGTGACCCTTTAATATAGTTCTTCATGTTGTGGTGACTCCCAACCATTAAGTTATTTTTGTTGCTACTTCATAACTAATTTTGCTGCTGTTATGAATTGTAATGTAAATATTTGATATGCAGATAGTCTTAGGTGAACCCTGTGAAAGGGGTCACGACCTGCAGGTTGAGAACCACTTGTTTTAGTATATCTGAAATCAGAATGTATCTTTTGGTCAGTCGATGTTAGTCTAATTGTAGCCCTTTTCTTAGTGTTTAATGGGATCATGAAGCATCCTGTTAGTGGTTTCATGCATCCAGGGGCTACACCATTAGTGGTATTGCTTTAATTTTATGACTTTTGCAAGTAGAATTGATTATGTATAAAGCTTTCACTAAAACATTCTGTAGGATCCAGCTTCATGGATTTGAATTTCCTGCATCCCCAGTTATAGTACTTGCTATAGTCCCAAGGAATGTCAGAACATTAGAATGTTAGAATCCTCTCTAGGGAGCTAGAGAAGCAGTGCATTTATGTAATTAGGGAGAATCACCTTAATGAATATTTTTGTCTGCAGAGTGTCAGTGCTGTATTAGCTTCTGAAGGTCCTTTCTTTAATCTCAAATACAGTGTTTGAAAGCTTTTCTTAAGTAGTAATGCCTACTTTCAAATTTTCTGTTTTTATCCCAGGGGTCTATCTAGAGGGAATTCAATGCAGAAACAAGAGTGAGATGTTAGTTTTTCAGTGTGACCAACAGAAGCCATTCTAACTTTGAACATACCTGGTGTTTTGTGGTGACTATTTACTTCCTTTCTTTGTGTATAAAACATGGAGGTAGTGGCATTTTTGAGGCAGTATTGGTATAAGGAGTGTGATGTGCAGTCCTAATTGGTCTTAACAATTAAAAATCCAGGGTCAGATATCGAGGGTGAAAGCTGAAAGATCAGAGAAGCAGAGCAGCAGCCACCAGAGACTTCTTACCTCTAGGAAGTAAGAGTAGGGCATCCTGTCTCTACAAATCCTCAGACTGAATGGGGGTGGGGGAAGGAACCTGCCTCCATATACCTTATTTTCCTGTCTCCCCCTCCCTAGTGCTGGGATCAAAGGCCTGCACTACCACTGTTTCTCTTTTAGCTCTGTTTCTCTCTTAGACTAGTTCAATCTCCTGTAGCCCAGGGTGGCCTTGAATTCCTGATCTTACTGCTTCCTCCTCCCAAGTGCTGGGATTAAAGATGTGAGCCACCACTGCCTGGCCTCTATGGTTAACTAGTGGCTAGCTCTACCCTCTGATCTCCAGGCAAGCTTTATTTGTCAGAACACAAACAAAATATCACACAACAAGAATGAGAGTAGTATCTGTGTGTACTGATGCAGCTCAGCTGAAAGTAACACCAAGAGGAACCACCCAAATCATGTACTTTCTTTAGACTGGGTTAGCATCAGTCAGTGTACCCCAGGAGAATTGGGTCTCATTCAGAGCAAATAAGCAAAGGCAATGTGTGTCTGCTTCAGCATCCTGATGAGGCTAAGAGTTGTGAGAGGAATTGGTGTTCCTCCCATCTCTGGGGAGTGGGAGCAGTGCTTTGTGAGGACTTGATTGTGTGTATTAGTCCCTCTTGAATGATTACCTCCTGTTAGATTCCAGCTGTGGACTCTGTTAACAGTTTGTGTGTTGTCTTGTGTTTTTATTGTAGACTGCTCCAGTTGTGCCAGCGAACTATGGCCCTTCCAGTAGGACGAGGAATGTTTACCTTGTTTTCATATCATCCTGTTCCAACAGAGCCGTTGCCTATTCCTAANTTGAATCTGACAGGTATGTTAAATTCTGGGTTCATTGACAAAGGACTAAGTTCTGCCGTGGGATGGTCTTTCTGTATGCTGTAAGTACATGTTGCTCTCATTGGTTGGTAAATAAAGCTGTTTGGCCAGTGGTGAGGCAGAATAAGGTTAGACCGTACATTCAAACTGAAGATGGAGATGAAGAAGGTTGGAGTCAGAGCAGCCGCCANCCTGACACCCAAGGAGCAACATGTCAGCAGACCAGTAACACCACAGCCAAGTAGCAATACATAGATTAATAGAAATGGGTTAATTTAAGATGAAAGAGCATGTAAAAGGAGTGGAAGATCTGTTTAATAAATAAATAAATAAACAAATAAATAAATAAATAAAGATGAAAGAGCTAGCTAGCAATAAGCCTGAGCCATAGACCAAACAG
The DNA here is from genome assembly GCA_001675575.1 of Neotoma lepida. Taxonomy (NCBI): domain Eukaryota; kingdom Metazoa; phylum Chordata; class Mammalia; order Rodentia; family Cricetidae; genus Neotoma; species Neotoma lepida. The sequence continues at coordinate 14,751 of LZPO01027386.1, read as the reverse complement.
TTTGTAGTTAATATAAACCTGTGAGTGATTATTTTATAAAAACAGCTGCTGCCCAGGCGGGACTGGGCAGGACAGAGAAACTTCAGTTTACAATTGGTGCCTAACATGGGGCAAGAATTTCCACATAAAACCTCAGAGCTTAAAAAAAAAAAAAGGTTCTAAAATGGAGCCAAGAGCAGCTTCCTAGTTCATGTCGCTCATTACAGACTGTGGTACAGAGACGCAGATGCGTTGGGCTTGAGTGACAACATGGCAGACTCCTGTGGTCTCTCACAGGCTGCAATACAAAGAGGCTTCTCCCAGCCGCTCCCTGCAGGTTGAGAGCAATACAGCTCAGGACACCCTCCTGTGTGGGAATGTCCACTGGTGGTTTCTCAGTGCTGGCCAGTCCCACAAGCTGTATGTGGCCTCTGTGAGTGCTGGGGAAGGCTAGAAGTGGGGTTCTTTTGAATTATTTTAGTTAAAACCAAAGCAGTGCTTCTGTGCGCTCATTGATTTTTAAGCATTAATAGTGCTGTAGTGGCTGTTGACAAATTACCTGTGTCAAGTACTTAGGGGAAGGGTCGCTTTGGTTCATGGTTTATGGGGATACAGTCCATTGTTGCAAGGAAAGCATGAGGACAGGAACAGCTTGTGGCTGGAGCGTCCTCCAGTCTGAACAATTAGGAAACACACAGGAGGGGACTATAGACCTCAAGAGCAGCCTTCAGTGGGTTCCTTCAGTAGTTCCCACACTCCCCAGATATCATAGTCTTCCAGAACAGCACCATCAGCTGGGAACCAAAAAGTAGATAAAATATAGCTTATTTCTAATTTTGCATTTTATTCTGATTATTTTAAGATAGAAAATGTTTAGAGAACTATCAATGATAAAGGTAAAACAATTTAGGACTGGGTGAGGTGGCACACGCCTTTAATCCCAGCATTTGGGAAGTAGAATTCCAGACCAGCTGGGGTTACATAGTAAGCTCCTGTTTTGTTTTTTAAATAGTCTTCAAGTCTAATCTGTACAGTATTTAGACACCCATTCTTCTGTGTGTGTACGCACTACAAATCAGTCCTATTCATCCACTCAGAATTTGTTTTCAATGATGTTTTAGACAGCTTTAAGTGGTGTTTTCAAAGTTCTAAGGATTTTGATAGCTTTGTATGATAATCAGCATCTAATTTAAATGTCTGTCACATGGTCATCTTGGCACAGTGGACATCACATCAGTCTCCTAAATGTCTGTTGATGAATTGAGCTAACATAAGCCATTCATAATATAAAGATGATTTGGTCATGTCTGTGTATACAATATATACCCAAACTCAAAGGAATTAGAAAAATTCAAATTGAACTTATAAACATTTTATTTGTATCACTTGTGGACCATCACAGTAGAGAATGTTCCTTTCTAGTTTGCTAGGTAACTTCTCTGTACACAGACACTTTATGTTTTGACACAGCGTCTTGCTATGTAGCTCAGGCTGACCTCAAAATTTCTATTCTCCTGCCTTGGCCTCTTAAATGCCAGGATTATATTATAGGCATGTGCCACCATCCTCAGTTGAATTTAGCATTTTAAAAGAAGCTGTTGTGTATGTGTGTACGTGTGTGTACATACATGGGTGCCTCTGGGGGTAAAAGAACAGTGGTGGATCCCCTGGAACTGTAGTTACAGGTAGTTGTGTCACCTGATGTGGATACTGGGAACCAAACTCTAGGTCTTCTTAAAGAGCAGGAAGTGGTCCTAACAGTGCAAAACCATCTCTCCAGCTCCGTGTTTGGCATTTTTAGTTTCTCTAACATATGCTAGATACTTATAGATATCTATGTGCTGAGGCATAGACATATATATGAATCAGAGATAGGTCAGATTTCTGAAGGTCTTTATCTCTTAAAATTTACTTTGCTTTAATATCTAGACAACAATAGAGGAGAAATGAACACCAGTGTCCTCAGCCACCTGTTGGAATTTGTATTTCTTGGAGTTAAACTGGGACACCCATCTTCGTTTAGCTTCGTTCTGCCTCCCTGCAGTTGCAAATACTGCAGAGCAGCGAGAACCCTAACCAGGTGGTCTGAAGTTAAATTGGTGTCAGTTATTTCATTTTGTGTTAGCAAAATGGAACCTTAGGTATTTTAAATTACATAGTTTGTTATTTTTGGAAACAGCTATGTAACTCTAAACCCTGACTGGCCTAGAACTCTATATAGACCAGATCGGGTTCCAATTCACAGAGATCCACCTGCCTTTGCCTCTGGGGTTCTGGGTTTACAGGCTTGTGCCACCATGCCCAGGCAATCTATGTATGTATGTATATATTTTAAATACTTATTTTATGTGTTTGTATGTATGTATACCATGTGTGGGAAGGGGTCCAAAGAGGTCAGAAGAGGCATTGGATCCCCAGGGAACAGAGTTACAGAGGGTTTTGAGCTGCCACATGGGTGCTGGGAACTTAACCTAGGTCCTCTGCAAGAGAAGCAAGTGCTTTTATCTCTCCAGCTACGAATAGGGGTTTTGAATGCAATAAAGGCAACCTTACTTCAAAGGCCTGAGTTTTAATTTTGTAAATTCTCTTAATTCACTTCTTTGTATGCCTAGGGCGAGCCCCTCCGAGAAACACAACTGTAGATCTCAATAGTGGGAACATCGATGTGCCTCCCAATATGACAAGCTGGGCCAGCTTCCATAATGGTGTGGCTGCTGGCCTGAAGATAGCCCCTGCCTCTCAGATAGACTCAGCTTGGATTGTTTACAACAAGCCAAAGCATGCTGAGTTAGCCAATGAGTACGCCGGCTTTCTCATGGCCCTGGGTCTGAATGGGCACCTTACCAAGCTGGCTACTCTCAATATCCATGACTACTTAACTAAGGTGAGAACCTGTCATCCACATGCCTGGCATGGTGCCTATTGCACCTATTGCACTACCTCCTGTGCTGTTTCGTTTGTGCACCTCTAACTGTGTTCATCTCATAGCAGGAAACAGCGTCTACCTAAAGTGTTAATCAGTGTGTGACCTTTGCTCGGAACCATTTACTCATCCTCCATTGCTCTGTCTGCTTCTGGGGCCCTTGTGGTCCAGCTCACTTCTGCAGCCATTCCATTGCTCTTCCTTTGAGTGTCCAACTTTCTATCACTTTTCTGGCTGATGTGTTCAGGGTCTTTAGAGCCTAGTAATTCTCCAGTCCTTCCTAATAAAAAAATTATCAGTCTCCTTTAAATAGTTTCATTTACTCTGTATTTGTAAACAACTTTTAATTGTGGGTTTTTGTGTTTTTAATTTAGCATGTTTTCCCCCTGTTAGAACACTGTAAGAGCTAGGACCACATGTGTTTACTTTGCCACTGTACTCTCAGTGCCTGCCTTGTAAAGATGCTTATTGAAAGAGGCTGGCATTATTTTATCTAAAACTATGTGTGGGGCTGGGGAGATAGCTCAGTTCATAAAGTGCTTGCTGTGAACGTGAAGACTTGAGTTTGGTTCCTAGCACTCACATAAAATAAAGCCAGCTGTGGTGGAGCATGCTTGTAATTGTGGTGCTGGGGTGGTGAAGAAAAAAGGACCTTGGGGTCTTGCTGGCAGCCAGCCTACCTGAATGTGAGTCTCAGGTCCCAGTGAGAGACTATGCTTCAAAAACTAAGATGGACAGCTTCCAAGGAACAATGTCCAAGGTTAATCTCTGGCTTCTGAAAATATACTTGCATGCACACACATACACATACACACATACACACACACATACACATACATACTCACACACATAACACACACATACACACATACACATACACACACACATACACACATACACACACACATACACATACACACACATACACACACCTATACATACACACATACACACATACACACACACACACACACACACACGTTTCAAGAAAACCATACGTGTTCTGGTAGTGTCTGAGTTTTATTTTGTTTGCCTTTGTAGGGCCATGAAATGACAAGCATTGGATTGCTACTTGGTGTTTCTGCTGCAAAACTTGGCACCATGGACATGTCAATTACCCGGCTTCTTAGCATTCACGTTCCTGCTCTCTTACCCCCGACGTCCACGGAGCTTGATGTGCCTCACAATGTCCAAGTGGCTGCGGTGGTTGGCATTGGCCTTGTTTATCAGGGCACAGCTCACAGACATACTGCTGAAGTCCTGTTGGCGGAAATAGGTATGCAGTTAATAGTGCTCAATCTTTATAGGTGTACATTTTCCACTCAAACCTACACCCATAGAAAATGATGATAAAATTATGAAAATGAAGGAAAACAAAGAGTAGCTTTTATGAGTACAGAATGATCAGATAATTATTTAAAAGAAAAAGAAAGCAAAACTCAACAAATAATGTAGCCAGAGCTTCTGTTGCTGTTCTTTATCAGGTGGTAAGCCTGCATTGGCTAACCCACTGCTGAGCTGTGGGACACATGAGTGTGCCATTCATCTCACAAGGCAACGTCTAGCAGTGACCTACACTTAAAACTAGAGTGTTTTGGTTCCTAGTATCACATTGTTTTCTCCTGTTGGACAAGGACACTTGAAAAATAATGAAATGATTGTCTCTTGTAACTTATGCACACCTCATACCTTTCAATTATCTTTTAATCACTAGTAAAATGTAAAGGATTCACATCTTAATGTAAATGCTGTACAAACAGTTTTTACACTTGTATTGTTTAGGGAATAATGATGGAAGTCTGTGTGTTCAGTGGAGGTACAATTTAAAAAGTATTTTTGGTGTGTGGTTGGTTGAGTTTATGGGTGCAGAACCTACAGATAATGAGGCCACTGTACATTACAGGTGACAAAGTTTAACTTCTAAAGTAACAAGTTAACAATGGTAACTGATGTTAGAGGAGGAGGATTATAATGCTCTAGTTGGGCATTTTTATTTCTAGAATTTGGCATTTAATGTTTTCAGAACAGTGTTGACTACCAGTAGGGAAACCATGGAAAGTAAAACTTTGGAGAGTTCTGACCCAGAGTGTGTTAGTGAGGATGCATTATCCTTTAGCTTGATTGCATCACATAGCTGCTGCTACCACACTTGTACATAATGAACTACAATTCAATTGGCCTGCTGGCTCTGCTTGAGGCTGCAAGTCTGTGGTTTGGTTGCTCTGGTTCTGCTTCACCTATTCTAGGACACAGGCTAGAGGGTGATATGTATGTGGGAGACTCAATGACCACAGTTTCAGTCCTTGGCTGTGGTGCCAGCTAAGGACCAGGCCACATCTGGCAGGTTCACCAAAAAGCTGTTTCCTGGAGTGGGTGTACCACAGGACAGTGAAGATTGGAGCTGAGACTTTGATCTGCTATAGTGACAGTAGAAGTTATTCACAAAATGGAAACATTCCTATACCAAAATATAATGTAAGCATAAATATGGGTCTGAAAAAAGTACTCAGAAGGTCCCCAGCACGGCTATTTAGAGCTTGTCCATCTAGAGCAGTGGTTCTCAACCTTTCACAGAGGTTACCCAAGACCATCGGAAAACACAGATACATTTGTAACAGTAGCAAAATTACAGTTATGAAGTAGCAGCGAAAATAATTCTTTGGTTGGGGTCACCACAACATGAGGAACTGTATTAAAGGGTCACAGCATTAGGAAGGGTGAGAGCCACTGAGCTAGAGGCTAAGTAAATGCTGCTGTACCTCAGTGCTATCTAGTGATGTAACCACTGTCTCACAGCCACAGCACACCTTTTATATTCTGTACACAGGATTTCATCTTTGATTCATATGCATATGGTGTTTATATTCCACCTTTGAAAATGCTTCATTGTCATAAGTATCCTTTAAAATTAATTTAAAATTGTAAATGAAGTTAGGAATTTAATATTAAGAAGTTTCCTAAAATACCTAATTGTTAGAACTTTTTTTGCTTTAAAAAATTTTATTATATATGTTTTGCCTGCATATATGTCTGTGCACCATGTGTAGTGCCCATGAAGCCAGAAGAGAGTGTTTGATCTCTTGGAACTGGAGTTACAGACAGTTGTTAGCTGTTGCCACGTGGGTGCTGGGAATCAAACCTGTGTCCTCTGGAAGAGCAACAAGTGCTCTTAACCACTGAGTGCCCCCCCCCCTTATTTTTAAGGTAGGGTCTCAGCCCAGGCTGGGCTAGAACTGCTTCCTCCTCCACCTCCCAAGTGCTGGGATTATAGCATGTGCCATCTTGTCCAGCTACTTTCAGGAGCTGTTTCTGTCTCTTTGCTATTATGCATAAGTATTATACTGATTACCTTCATGTAATTTTTTTTCTTTTGAATGTCATTTTTTCTCCCCTATGAGGAATAAAATTCCAGAAGTGTGAGCTTCTTTCTAGAGGGAGAGCTCTTTATACATAACACATTTTGTTTCCCTAAAGCAGTGGTTTTCAACTTTCCTAATGCAGTAACCCTTTAGTGCAGTTCCTCATGTTATGGTGACTCTCAGCCATAAAATTATTTCATTGCTACTTCATAACTGTAATTTTGCTGCTGTTATGAATCATAATGTAAATATCTGATTGCAGGAGATATGCACTAGTTGAGAACTGAAGCATAGAGTTAGTAGAATGGAGTGCTTTTAAAAGTATGAATTTTTACCATAAGGACACATGATATATAGAATCAAATGAAAATCTGGAAACAGTTTTTAACTTAAAAGCATAAAGTAAGTGCACGTTTTATTTATTATCAGTACTTGACCACTTTTAATCACATCTAATGAATGTATTTGAAAATAATAAAAATAAAATTCAAATGGTTTTAATCTATTTTTAGTGAAAAGTTTTTTAAGAGTAATTGTCTCCTTTTTTAAGTGTTGGGGTGAGCTCCATTGTGGAGGTCAGAAGAGAGTTTGCTGCAGTTGCTCTCCCACCATTTGTGTCCTGGAGATTGCACTCAGATTGTCAGGCTTGGCAGCACTGAGCCATCTGGCCAGCCCAAAGTAATTGCCTCTTTAAAAAGTATAATTCTTACTTCTTGGCAATTTTCTTGTGAAATCCAAGTTTTCACAGTTTGAAAGTCATTGCTGATAGAAGCTTTGATAGGTAAATTTAAGAACCTTTGGGAACTTTAGATAAGCTGGTAAGTTGGACGCCCTTTGAACAGTGTCTTTATCTTAAGCGATTAAGAAGTGAAGTCTTTAAAACTTTTACAAGTTGGGGTTTGTAATAGGCTGTCTTGACCTGTGTTTCTCTGTCCTCCATAGGGAGGCCCCCTGGTCCAGAAATGGAATATTGCACTGACAGAGAGTCCTACTCTTTAGCTGCTGGCCTGGCCCTGGGTATGGTTTGCTTGGGGGTGAGTAGTCAGTCTTTCCCTGCTTTTATCCAGGACATCTGCATATTGAAAAGAACAGCCTTAACACTTAGCACTGAATGCCACTCTGCTATCCTGTCACTTAACCCAGTGCCCAACCTTTTCTTTCTGGATTCTTTTTTCAAAGTTTACAGTGGAGAAAAATTATAGTGAAGTGAGACTTTAAGATTTCTTTCCCCTGACTTGTATGTGTATATAGTTAAACTATGATATTTCTCTTTTATTTTTATTTTATGTGTATGAGTATTTTGCTTGCATGTATGTATGTTCACCATGTGTGTGCAATGCCTGCAGAGCCCAGAAGGATAGCATTGGATCCTCTGGAACTAGAGTTACAGATAGCCACCATATGGGTGCTAGGTATTGAACCCAGGTCCTCTGGAAGAGCACCTAGTGCTCTTTACCACTAAACCATCTCTCCATTCCTGAAATTTCTTGAAAAAAGTTCAAGAGATAGGATAAAGAATGTTAGAAAGTAGGGCTGGAGAGATAGCTCAGTGGGTAAGAATGCTTGCTGTGTAAGCATGAGAACTTGAGTTTGGATCTCAGTGCACACCGAGAATGATAGAGCAGGATACCCAGCATCCTCCTGTGGCCCCTATGCATACTTATACACTTATACACTTGTGTACATGTGTGTATGTGTACCTGCACACACATGCACATACACCATACTCAGACACATATGCTTATTCACACACATAATGATCACTCTTTTCTTTTTCTCTCTACACATACACGAATAGAAAAATAGTGAAAATATATATGATTAGAAGCCTTAAGAATCTATAGTAATTGCTAGAAATAGCCCTAATCTTCTTTTGCTGCTCTGTTGAATACTGTATTCCAGAGAGTTGCCATAGCAGCTCTTGCTTTGTGACAGAATGCAGTGTCAGGTTAACTCATCTTTAACTCCATCCAAGAGATGTCTACAAAACTACCAAAAACATTTCATGTAATTACTGTTTTTTTCCTTGGAATGTGATTGCCTTGAAAACCCACCAATGTAGTGTTCTAGTCAAGCTAAATGATATTCAAAATGTTGTAGTGGAACATGTTGCTTTTTACGTGCATTCTGAAAATCTGTCATTGTGGCCATGTGTTTTCTCTTCACATCTGACATGTGATCTAAAGAGGCAGGTGGTACTGTGTAAAAAGCATCATACTGTGAATTGGGACTGGAATTTTGGTCCAGACTAGTGGTGAATCTGATCATTTGACTACATTAGTGTCTGTTGGTTAAGCAACCATATGACTGTTGAGCAGAACTGCTGTGTTTGACATACAGCCCTGCCATTTAGTAGCTAGGTAGGTAACCTTGGACTGGTTAAATCGTACTCCCTTTCCTCATTATAAATGAGATTGTTACTGACAGCTATTCAGTAGTGTCCTAGTTTTGTTCTGTTGCTATGATCAAATACTCTGACCAAAAACACCGTAGAGGAGGACAGGTTTATTTCTGCTTACACTTCCTTTCTGGGCAGGAACTCAAGTCAGGAACCTGAAGCAGAAACCATGAAGGAGTGCTGCCTGTTTGCTCACTTTCTGGCTTGCTTACAGGCTCATACTTAGCTAGCTCTNTTTACAACCCAGGACCACTGCCTAGGGANGGTACCTTCCACTGTGAGCTGGGGCCTCCTACATCAGTTGATCATCAAGGCAGTCCCCACAGACATGTTCACAGGCCAATGTCATCTAGACAATTCCTCGCTTGAGGCCCTTCTCTCTCAGGTGACTCTAGGCTGTATCAGGTTAACAAGTAAAGCTAGCTAGGACAAATAGGGTTGCTGACTACAACAGAATTGAGCANGATGCTGAGGAAGCATTCAGTAAGTTATTGTTGTGGTTGCCTGAAGAGAGCCACAGGTGCACTGATGAAATACTCTGGTGCTCACAGTTCAGGTTTTGAGTATATACTCGATCTTTTCCTTTACTTTGAATGTAATTACGTCTTTGACTTTGTGTTTTATGAAATGAAAGTATGTAGATCTAAGGGTATATTATAATTTTTGAGAATTAATAGCTTGATATTAGTTAATATGTAAAATGTTTATTGTAATTGGAAGAAACATCAAAATTAAAATGCCCTCTTCTGAAATATGTCCCTTTGTTTACTATGGGTATGTGTTACTGATTTACTGCTGTAAGACTTCTTTTCATCTCAGTTATTTGATTTTTTCCAGCATGGCAGCAATTTGATTGGTATGTCTGATCTCAATGTGCCCGAGCAGCTGTATCAGTACATGGTTGGAGGTCATAGACGTTTTCAGACTGGAATGCACAGGGAGAAACATAAATCTCCAAGTTACCAAATCAAAGTAAGTCAAATCAGAGTTAGAGATTAGAATGCCACAAGCTGAGAGGGCTAAGAGGCTAGCTTCAAAGTAGTGTTTCCTGCCAACAGTTATAAGTGTGCTATTGGTGTGTCAGCCTGGTGAATTCAGAGTTCTTACATGAGTAACCTCTCTTGCCAGGAAGGAGATACCATAAACGTGGATGTGACTTGTCCAGGTGCTACTCTGGCTTTGGCTATGATCTACTTAAAAACCAATAACAGGTATGAGCATCCACTTGCCCCTTGCATGACATGTGGCGTTCATTTTGCCCTCAGCAGTACAGTCTTTCCATATTTATCTCCCCTGTGCTAGAGCCCCCTGATGTCTGCTCTCTCAGATATCAGGAGCTGAGTAGACTTTATGTAATGTTTTCTTTGGTAATACTGTTTGTCAGGATGCTTGTCTCACTGTGTTCAGGGTATTTATTGGTCCCAGGACCCCTAAAGAAACTAGAACCCACAGAAGCATGGGATTTGTGTGTAGTGTATGCACTTCATCTTGGTACCTAAATAATCTGAGATTACTTACAATATGAGATACACTTATTCACTCCATATAAATGATTGTTAATACTGTATTGTTTAGAGAATAATGATTAAAAAAATCAGAAGACCATAAAGACCATCTGTTTAATCTAGATGTAAGATTTTTTTTTCTTCCTGGTACTTTCAAGTGGATTTGGAAGCCAAGGATATGGAGGGCTAGCCCAAAAAGCTGCCCAGTTCCTTTCAGTAATTTGGCATATCTTTGTGAGTACTGTTTAAGCCAGAAATACTTAGCATTGTTCTGTACTTGGTTACCATTTATAGCTTTGTTTAGAAGCTTTTCTAATGACTAAACCTTCTACTTTCCCAGTCTGTCTTGAGTTATGTCCCCAGCTCACCTTCTTTTAATTTGAAAAATATTCTGAGATTCATGAAACTCTACAATGATCTAAATTCCTGCAATTAGGAAAATTCTATGCAGAATTAATGAAGTGATAACAGATATCATTAATCTTCTATTTGGATAAATGTTATGTCCATGTCTTCTTGATACTGGAGATACTTCACTAACATGACAAAACTGAAAATACTGTCATGGAACTTATATTTTAATCGTGAGACATAAAAAAAATGTTATGTCAGCATGTGTGAGGCATCAATGGAAAAGCTAGACCTTTGTTGGAGGGGAGAAATGTTTTGATGTCTTTTGAGTTTTGATTACCTGGCCTTGAGCAGTAACCTTCATTGATGTCCTCTGCCAACAGATCCATTGCCGACTGGCTGCAAGCTCCTGATACCATGTATTTGCTGGACTTTGTGAAGCCAGAATTTCTCTTGCTTAGGGTATGGTGCTTTGTCATTTTCATATTTCTCGACATAAAGGGGACTTGTTTGTGATCCTCAAGTTTAGCTTACAAGTTTAAACGCCTTTCCATGAAAGAGTGTTACTTTTAACTTGCCATGTTTTTGTGACTGGCAATGTTCTTTTGAAGTTTCCCAATAGAATTTCGGAAGGATAGGAAAGGTGACCAACCTGATCGATACTACTTGAAATTATGTTTCTTATATTTGTATGAAAAACCTACTAAAAGGCAGCACGTGACCAGGACCTTGTGTTATTTTTCAGTATTTTAAGGGTACAATAGTACTGTTAAGGTTGTAATGAGAACAACAGTTTAGTACTGCCTAAAATTGTTCTGCATTTCTTTAATATTTGAACCACCACATGGATGCTTTTAAATTGATGTATAAGCCGAGCTATGTATGACTCTTTCCTTTGGGGTTTTCTTTCACAACAGATTAAAGCCTTTTCCTTGAAACTTTGATGATGATGAAGAACTGAGTTTTAATTTTCTATTAAGATCTAAATCTTTATATATTTAGTACATAGTCTATGTTTTTTAAAGTAATTGTTAGTTGGGAACTAATCCTTAGTTTATTTACTGTTATAATTGTTAGAATATATGTGAGTTTTGCCTAATTAATTTTGTCTGTAATTCATTTTTAAGACACTTGCTCGGTGCCTGATTTTGTGGGATGATATTTTACCAAATTCCAAGTGGGTTGACAGCAATGTTCCTCAGGTAGGTACAAATAACAAGTACTGTAACTTTAATGACATAAATTGTGATTTCTTGCAAGATTTTCCAAAGTGCTATAGAATATTTTTTCTTGTGTAGGCAATTATTTATCCTTACACATAGTGCTGATGCTTGAAGAAGCATCAGATCCTCCTGGAGCTGGAACTACATGAGCTGCTTTTAGTGGTTCTGTGAATTGAACTCAGGTCCTCTGGAAGAATAGTGCATTCCTGTAACTACTGAGCAGTCTTTCCAGCTCATCTTTAGGGGGGTATCTTTTGAAGACAGAGGAACTTTCATTTTAAAAGTGTATTCTGAGGGCCGAAGAGATCTCACAGCAGCTGAAGTGCTTGCATTGGAAGCAGGAGGACCAGAGTTAGAACATCCAGCTCTTGCCCCTTTGGGCCAGTCCCACTTTGCAGGGGTGGTCATGGGCTGTTGTGTCCTGGTCCTGCTAGTGGTCACATTCTTCACGTGAGCCTTTAGTTCCCAGATCTATTGGAACCTTGAGGCTATCTCTGAACCTTTCCAGGCTATCTGATAGAGGATATAGACTGGCGTAATGGGATGGGTAGTGGTAGAGTGTTCCCACTAAGCTTACTGTGGGTACTCTGCTCATGTGGTGGTGCTTTCTTAAGTGCTATGGTGGATGTGATGTTAGCATCCCCAGATCCCATGTAAATCCTGGTGGGAGAAGGTAGAGACGGGACTAGACATATTGGTGACCTCTGGGTTTGATTAAGAGATCCTTCCTTGATGGATAAGGCAGAAGAAGGGTCAAGGGAGATTCCTGCCATCAACCTCAGGCCTCTGTACCCATGTACACACAGGCACAGGTTCACATAACTACACATACAAGCTTGCATGTATACATGCCATACACCAGATGCACATGCATATGAAAAGTTAAAAAAAAAATAACAGTAACTAGTGACTAAAACTGGCCTAAGAGAAATGCTTCTATATAAAATTGATTATGATAAAGTGATAAAAAAAAAAGCAAAAAATTGTATATTGACCACAGACCTCTCAGCTCAGCCTTTTGTCCTCAGAAGCTTTGAAATTGTGTTCTTCAAAATTAAACTGGAACACTCTTGATATTTTATTCTAATTATACATTTATCTAAGATTCTGTTTATAAAATTTGCAATTTTATTGCATACATACTAAAAAGCTGAGTATATTAGTTAAAAGCAAGCAGTCTCCTTTGTAACAAGACTTGAGAATCATTATTATAACTAGCTGTTGCTGGTGTGTGTCCTGCATTGTTTCCACTCCATACCCTGAGTAGAACACTTCCAAAACTAAGATGTGAATGGACTTTATATGAACACTCATATTACCGATACATTCTATGGGTACCATTTTACTGTATAAGCTTGTTTAATCGATGTCTGTTGGCTTACCTATCCCATTATTTTATGCATAATTTTTGAATACATTTTCAAGTTGTAAACAGTAATGGACTTCTCCCTAATATATCAATATGTGTATCATTAACTAGATGTCAATATTTATTTTCATTTTTTTCTACTAAGTTAAAATTTCTGAATCATGGAACACACAATTAAATGTACTGTTTAATAAGATGCGACCTATTAAGATAAGGCCTGTGGACACAAACCTGTGTCATGTACTTCTCTGAACAGTGTCCTTCCATTTCATTCTGTTTTTTTCCCCAGTGCCAATCTTACTGGTGAATTTACTTTAATGATGTCACCTAAAGTACATATCTTTTGTGAGAGTCTTCCACTCAGCATGGTGTGTGGTACTGCTGAGTGTGTTAGATAGTCCATCCTTTAGGTTATTCTGTCACGTGATCATGACAGTTTCTTTTCTGTTGTCTTTTGTTGGGCACCTGGGCAGCTTCAGCTTCTGGCTGTCATAGATCAGGCTCCTATGAAGATTTGCAATAAGTAGTGCACAGTTGCTGAAGTTTAGTGTTGTGTGGGCATCGGGCAGAATCACCCAGATAGGAAGGGTGAAAGCTACCTGGCTGACCTCATACTTGGAATCCTCCTGTTTCTGCCTCCTGAGTGCGGGGCTCACGGGCACACCCACACTCCACCTGAGGTTTGGTAGTCTTTTTGTGTTTCTTGTACACCTTTACCTGCTTGCAAGTGATTATCTCTCTCTCTTTGATCTCTCCTGTTTTGATTTTATTTTTTATAACTTAGAGACCATAGGATGACAAAAGCCCATATTCTAGAGGGCTTTTCATTTCAGTTATTTACAACTCATATTCTTAGTGATGCTTTCTTAGTTGATGATCAAGTGTGGTGTTGTGACCATGGCTGGTGTAGCTGTATAGTAATAACTGTAGCTAACACGAAAGACTTCTGTACAGTGTGCTAATTCTAAGAGCTGTCAGTGGATTAACTTCCATTATGTTCATCACAGAGCTGTCAGGCAACTTGTATGTGGCCTTAGAGTTGGCTTTGGAGTCAAGCCCAAGCTCAGTGTACATGTTCTGTTAAAGGAGGCCCAGAGACATGGCTCAGTGAGTTGGTAAAGGCTCTTGGCTGCCAAGCCTGGTGACCTGAGTTTAATCCTAGGAACCTCTACATGTTAGGAAAGAATTGTGATTACAAGAAGTTCTCTAACCTTTATACACGTACCATGGCATGTTTGTGTGTGCCCCCACACGGTAAATAAATACATACACAAATAATTTTAAAAAACAATTTGAAGGAATTTAGACATGCTTACTGTCAAAATGAAACAAGCTGTTCCTATATGAAGTTATAGGTAAGTTCTAGTATATATGACTGTTACAATCAGGTTATCCATGTATATATAAATCACTCACTTTGGAGTTTATTTTCTATAAATACAGCCATGACAGCTAGTTCATGACATATTTGTAACTAGAACAGTGGTGTTCAGACATTCTTGCTTTCTGTCTTCACAGATTATAAGAGAAAATAGTATCTCTCTGAGTGAAATTGAATTGCCTTGTTCAGAGGACTTGAATTTGGAAACCTTGTCGTAAGTAATGTAATACATTATTAGCTATGTTAGGACCTGTCAGATCAGT
>LZPO01027385.1:765083-787749 GCA_001675575.1 Neotoma lepida | reverse complement strand
CCCCTCCATTCCTTCCATGGTGACTCACTTGAAGCTTTTGCAATCAGATAAACAAGGGCATTCCCAACCAAGTTTTAGTCCAATAATGTATCTGCCAATGCTCACGACTCATTTCTCATTTCCCACAAGACAAAAACAAGAATGGGAGACTGTTGCTATGTGAGCAGCTCACGTGTGCCCACATTTGATTTCCGTGTGCCTGAGCTCCTCCATCTCACCAGCCAGGAGGACAATTCTGCCGCCAGAGAGTCTGAGCTCTGGCCTTAGGGACAGCTTGGAATGCAGGACTACAAGNGCTAAAACGAGGCAGGTCTGTGGCTTGTCTGCGCTGNGTCTCTGTCCAGGTACGTTTCTTCCAACTTCCCCTTCGCTGCTGTTATGCTCTACCAGCACAGCTCTACATTTCAGCAGAGTGTACATGTGGTCATTCTCATCTCAATCCTGTGCCGTGTTTTGCAGTGACAAAGAAGGCATCCTGACCCTGTCTTGAGCCCCTGAATGAGGGAGAGAGCTACAGAGGATCACTAAATTAAAGGGAGGCAAGACCTGGGGTTTTCTCTAGGGTTCAAGGATACCTTGGGTGAAATCAGACAAGACACGGGGAGCCTGGCCACTCCACCCGCCCCAGGAAGGAGCTGCTGGGCAGGCTTGGGTAACTGTGAATGAATCCTGAAGCCTCCTTCTCAAAGTTATCCCCAGCTATTGGGCTCTGTGGCACAGTGCATGGAGGAGACAGGGAGAGAGCACTGCTGCTGTTCCTTCCAGGCCAATTCCAGTTGTCATCAACAGGATAACAGACAAGCAGAAGACATCACTCCAAGACAGAGGAGGGGCAGTTCTTCCACTGTAGAGGACAGAGGAGGCGGACTCTGACCAGACAGGTGCCAACATGTCAAGAAAGAATGGTCTGATCCAAGGGACACACAGATGCTGACCCTAGATGGCATGTTCTTGCCTTGATCTGAGGGGACGACCCAGAGCTATGGAGAGCTAAGGTGTGCGCCCCACTAGGTAGGAACCCTCCAGTTAAGAACCAGGGTGGGGGTTAAGTATATGCTTTCATGGTAGAATGCCTGCCAGGCACCCATGAGGACCCCCAGGTTTACAAAAAGAAAAGAAGGAGAAAGTCAGACAAGTTATTTTAAATCAGAAAATGGAACCCCTTCCAGTTTCATACCAAGTCTCCTCCTTGGTAACAGAGNGTGGGAAGAGACTGCTGGCCAGGATGGAGATGGAGCCAGAGGCTACTGCTGGGCTGGATAGTGACACCAGAAAGCCCATGAGACATTTGGGACTCCTGAGAGTCCTTACTGCATTTCAGAAGAAGCCAGATATTCTGTAGAGGTTCAACCACCAAGGAAGGGGTGCTAGGGAGAGTAAGGCCGCTGCCACTGGGCAGGGGTGCGGAGGGAGGTGCATATGGAAGACTGGCCTAAAGGGCCAACAGCCTCCCAGAAAGGAAGACTAAACAGTGGACTGACACAGAAAGGAAACACAATCATATTTAAAAATGACTTCCTAGGTATTTTTACCTGTCAGGTGTCCAGATACAACCCCAAGGAGCTGAGGAGGGCTGAAGTATCCAAGGGCGAGGCTGTCATCGGGACTAAGGAGCCAACAGCAGGAACAAAGACCCCAGATGGCAGTGCTACATCATCAAGCAGGCGTTTCTAGGTGGGGTGGTTAATGTTGTGAACCTCTATAGAGGTCAGGAATGACAAGATGACCTGAATGCNCCCAGCTGAGGAAAGTAAATGGAAAGTTTGACTGCCTGCTCACTAAAATCACCACNGACACCACTGAAAAGATCTTAAGACANCCAGTGCAGGCTGGCAATGGAAATGGTACCACCAGTTTCTCAAATACTTGGAATTCTATCTATAGACAAATGGAAGGGAGAACACTGGCCAGAAGATATAGAGCACCTTCCCAAAGAAGCTCCTGGTGTGGAGGCAGTGGTGGTGATGAGGTGGAAGACTCGTGGACCATGTGTACACACAACTAGCTGGGTCAAGTTTAAGCTCAGCTGCTCATCTATAGAGGTTTTCCCTCAACTGAGCTTCGTCTGTAGGGCTGGAAGGAAACACTGAGTTGTAGAGGGCAGAAGGCAGCTCTAGCATTTGTGATCAAAGCCACAGGCTCTCAACCTGCTTAATCCAGGAAAGTAAGGGAAGACACATTCAGTGAGATCCACCTGCAGCCTTTAAGTATGGAAGCCCAATCTGGGTATACATTCTTGAAAACAAACCATTTCCTGAGGGGCCGACAGGATCGGATCGCTCATGCTCACTGAGTAAAGGTGCTTGCCAAGCACGCCCAAGCAAGCCTGGACACCCAAGTTTCGATCTTGGAAACCACATAAAGGTGGAAGAGAAGTGACTCCACAAACTTGTCTTCGGGTGCCATGACACGCATGCACATACACAATATACATGTCAAAGAATGTTTTAAAGACTTATGAATTTTTACATGTCCGCTGAGTTCATAAAAAATGCTGAGATCACATAGTATTCTCTCCGTGAAAATATTAGCAACACAATATGAGGTAACTATTAAATACTTTCAAGTCGAATTCATTTTCGGCATCAACTCATAAATAACAGGTTCCTGTGGAATAAGCAATCAGAAAACAAGACAGTGCTGGGATTTTTGTGAATGGGACAGAGTCTCATGTACCCTAGACTGGCTTCCAACTTCCCATGTAGCCAAAGGATGGATGTCCTTGAATTCTGATATTCCTGCCTCCACCTCTGGCGAGTGCTGGGACACAGGCTGTGCTGCCACACCCCATCCCAGGTTTATTTGGCCCTAGAGTTTGATTCCAGGGCTCTGTGAATGATGGGCAAGCTCTCTACTAAGTGAACTACACCTCAGCTCCCGGAAAGTGTTTCAAAAAGCAAAAACAGCAAGAGAAAAACGTCTACAGTCAGGCATGGTGCCTGAACCTTGTAACCTCAGGATTTGAGAAACTAAGACAGGAATAGTTTAACATATGTCAGATGGACAGGCAGTCTTCAAACACTTCATAGACCTAGAGAATATGGCATTTAAATGTTCTAATAACTTAGAATTCCGTTGACATGAGACATGATTGCTCCTGGCAGCATCAACCTGATCCTGAGAAAATGTTGGGCTTCTGAAACATTTCCATTGGGAAGTTTATCGTCTTCTTGGCACAAAAATGGCCTACCAGGCAAAGAACTGCCCTTGCCCTGACCGCTGACAGTATGGATATGAGCAGGACACAAGGAAAAGTGACTATTGAACTCTGCCAAGACAGGGTAAGATAGTTTTTCAAAAAACCTGCTTCTGAAAATGGTCTGACAGATACTCTAGGCCTGTAGCCAACCTGAATGCACCAACGATACAGAGAGACTCTAGGTGATTGTCCAGGCTGCCAGCTGTCTCTGTCTACTCTCGCAAGACTCCCAAAAGTTGCTTGCGGCCTTCTCCTGTTTCTCAGATGTTATTATATTCCTTCTCAGGTCTTTGATGGAGTTGAAGACTAGATAGTTACAGTTACAATCTTCGTGTATCACAGATAAAACGTATTAAGTATTAGACTCGGGTTCTTCAGGATAGGACATCTTTTGGAATGATCTCTGTGACATGCCATTTACTTATGCTCCAGACTACTCTGGATTTCAGTATGTTTCTTGTTTGGTGTTGTTCTTGTTGGTATAGTTCATCTTGTCTAGGTTATTATCTCTTATTCTTTCTGAATAATATTTGGTAATTATTCCTATTGTAAATAGTTTATATTAGGTTAGAACTTTCTTATTTAGGAAATAGGGGGGAGATGTAGTGGATAGCGGTTTCAGCTTTGGCCTTGGGATGGCCCCTATGGTGACAACAGGTAACTACAACACCTGCCTAAGACCTCCCCCTAGGGCATGGCTCAGGGGGAATCCCTTAAGACTAGAGGTGCCTACGTGACTGCCCCTTCTCCTTCTGGTTCTGGATCGTTTGCGGTCTTGGATGCCGGACTGAAGACCAAGCCGAGTTCTCCGCTGGATTGTGTCTCTTCTCTCCTGGATCTGTACCTGAATTCTTGCTGGTTGTAAGTTACTCTAAAAATAAACTCTATAGATTGCTAGATAAACTACATGGGTTTGCCTTGTAATCACTCCTATAGCCACATAGTAAGACCATCAAATAAACAGAAATCCTATAGAAAGCTAACATTTGTCATGGTTCAACCAAATTTCTTTTGGAGTACATTATAGTAAGAGTGGCTGTGGAACCTTGCAGCCCAATTTTTTTAGTGTACACACTTTGTGAAAAATTATGCCATCAACAAAGCTGTTTTAAAAAACAGCCCAGCTTCCTTAGCTTCAGATACTTGTGAGCACACATTCTGTACTCCCTCCNGAGTTCTCAGTAGATCTCCNGTCCCAGAAGGCAGTTGCCTTCCCTTCCCAGGTCCAAAACTACACACACTAGAAGCCTCACCTTAGAGCGTGCTTCTAAAGGATCCCAAGTCAAGGAGAGGGTATGAGTTTTCTATTCTGCATACTTCTCTTTAAAGAAAGAGGTGACAAAAGTAGGTGCTCCAGATCAGGGTTATTCAAGTCAGTAAAATGGTTTGGTCAGTATCAGGGAGGATGTTGAAGGGCATAGATGTACACAGTAGTTGACAGGTTGAGAAAGACAGTGCAAGCCACTGGATGGGAGTGTCTGGGTCCTTCTTAGAGACACTTAGGATGCAAGGGCTCCAGGTGGGTTACAGCTAAAGTGCATGCCTTTAACTCCATCACTCTGAAGGCAGAAGGAGGAGGAGCTCTGGCCAAAATAGTGAGCCCCAGGTCAGCCAGGACTACATAGAGAGCGCTTCTCAGAGTGAATATTGGCTGGGATGGACAGCTGCCAGGAAGCCACAAACAGTACCTTTCCATGTCTCAATTGGGAAGCACTTTGAGACTAACGATGCAATAGTGGCTAACCCACAGAGACAGACAGACAGTTAATATAATGGTTTCTGGGAAAGAGAGCTTGGGGAAGAGGTAATAAAACACAAGAAAACAAGAACAGAAAGATAATTATTACACATGATGATTAAAAAATACAGTCACTTTATTTCCACTTTTTTCCCCAGTCCCCAGTAGCACAGATGAGAACCCTCTAAAACACAAAAATATTTCAAGAAAGCATGTTACAAGATACAAGATATAAGCAGTAATTTGGCAGAACTTTATCAACTCTAGCAGTTCATACCCCCCAAATCCAAATTTTAAAATTCAAAAATAAGAGTTAACTTTATTCAACATATGTTACAGCTTAACATTTAAAACATCATGCTGGGGGCTGGGTCTGGGAGAACTGGGAGGTGAATGTGATCAAAACACACTGTATGAAATTTTTAAAGAACTAACTAAAAACGAGAAAAAATAAAATATCATGCTCTAGTTAAATATTTCACAAACAACACTGTATACAAATAAAATATTACACAAAATATTTTTAAGAAAATGTTTTGGTCTTTGATCTGAATAATAAATAAAACACAGGCACTTCTACACTGAGACAGGGAAGCATCACTACCTGGAAGAGCTTCATTTAAGNAGTATGTGAGAATATGGCAAGAACAGAATTCTGGAGTTTAAACTGACAAGCCACTTAAGCAAATGCCTTCAAATTCCATCTTTTCATTTCAAGTTCAAAAGTCACAAACACTTCCCTGACCCACACNGAAAATTCACAAACCCATAAGGCTGTCGGGCTACTCAGTCTTCANTTGGCCATTAGGGAATCACACTTAGGATTTCCAAAATACTAAAACTGGGTTAGCTATCATGATGTCACCCAGCTAACCAAACACAAGTAGAAGAAAATCTTCTGCCCTTCTCACGGCCTAAGGCCAGACGAGATGACTCGCACATGCTGCACGGAGGGTTTCCTTTGTAAAGTAAGTGATGGGTTCTAGTAACAAGGAGAATACTGTTGGGATGACAGGAATTTTGACATCAGTCTACTTTCTAGACAATTTTAAAAATCCATCAAAATCTTACGAAAATAAATATAATTCCATTTCACAAAAACACCAGATCATGTCCTACAAAATCTTGATTAGCCAACTGGTTATAATGGAAACAGAGTATACCATTACAAGGACAAAAAAAGACCTTCATGGTCAAATTCTAAACTTGATTTTGGAGAATAAGGAAAAATTAGAAACTGAGGACCGGCAGCCAGAAGAAGGGTCAGAACCAATCATCCTGCCATAGTGAATTATCTTCAGCTTTTCTTTGGCCACAAAGGTGTGGAACTGAAGGGCTTGGAGGCCCAGATGCTACTCATCAAGGCTGATGGCTTCACACAGAAGTCACCCTACTGTGAAAGCACAACAGGGGAACTAGACAGGATAGGCCTTTGTGTGAAAAGTAGGTAGCTCAGATGTATCTTAGCATTTTAAATTAGGACTTTGCAACTGAGACCAAATATCAATCATCTCTTGAGGTTTTCTGCTATGTACTAACATTAGATCTATATATGAACAAATATTTTTTTTATTTTTCTCTTCAATATCAAATGTCCTGAAGCCTTTGTGTTTCTCTGGAACAAGGCCCAGTTTCTGAAGGCACATTCCAGTATAAACATCATCTATGGGGTAGAGGTGGACCCGGTCAGTTATATTGTACAGTCTCAAGGCCAGGGGGCCAGAGTACAGGAATCCACCTCCCCCTGCATATGGTGGGTAGACCCCAGTGTAGAAGACTTCTGGGATGTAGTACTTCAGTTTCTTATCCCGATGAGGCCCAGCNTTGTGGATCACGTCACCTATAAACAAATCTTTGGCTTTGTTCTTGGATAAGCTATTCAAGTAATTCAGGATGTGATGAGTGTTCACAAACACATCATCATCACCTTTGAAAACAAACTCCGCGTCTGGACAAGAAGTGCTCACCCACCTGAGAAACAGCACTTCCTTCAGGGACAGGTTGAAGAATGTGTCTCTGTAGTTCCACATGAGAATGTCCTGGTGCTTCTCACTCTCAAACTTCAGCATGTCTGAGAGGTCAGGGTGGTTGTCCTCTGGTGGTGTCTTACCCAACAAGAAGACTCTCACTACTGTCTGGTTCCCTACGTTGGTTTCTCTGCCCCAAGACTCCCGAATTGCTTGCCTTCTGGCAAAATGTGGAATGAGAGACTTAATCGCCAGCAGTAAGAAAGGCTTCTTTGCACATTTCTTCGGTTGATCTATGAGCAGTGAGTAATTTCGGCATCTCAAATATAAGAGGAAGTCTTTAAATCTNTCTGGTAGATTATTAAAATCTGTCACAGCTGTCATGACCCTTGGGTCAGGTTCACAATAGCCCAGATGACTTGCGTTTGGAGCCGTATACAAATCTCCCGTCTGGTTGGCCACCCTGTTCAGAATGGGATTGTACCACTTGTTCAGTTTCTCTTGTTCTCGGTTCCAGTACGCCCGGGGAAGGCTGGATGTCTTCCAGAACTTTTCTTTGGGTATTATTACGCCCCCCTTTCCATTTCTTTCTTGGCTACTGTTCTTGGAGACTTCCACAATCAAATAAATGAAGACATTTGCCATCATCAGGATACCCAACAACTTTATTCTTCGACGTCCAACACTCATTTCTCATATCTGGAATAAAGTTAGGGAAGAACATTAGTTAACTCTGAATTTGAATTCCATGTACACTTCAGGTCATTGTATTTTTTTAAGGAGCTTCATGAAAGCTCCTTAGCATGGTGACATCTGCCTTTACTTCCAGCAACTCAAGAGAGAAATGAATCACCCAGTTCCAAGCCAGCCAGTGAGACCCATTCTTTCTTTACTTTTTTTTAAAAGTCTTCCCATGAAGAAATGTTTCAGAATAAGGACTCCGAATTCACTAGCTCTGGTTCAAATTAAATCTCAATCTTTCCATCTATAAAATGGGATAGTTGTAGAAAATATGTGATTTTTGTATACAAGGTTTTTGAAATCATGCCTGGCCCATTGCAATCACTATGCAAGTAATGGCTAATATCAATGTTATTTTAGACACTCAGTGGGCAGAGGCAAGCATCACCAAATAAATAACTCCATGGTTTTCAACTGCTTTGCTTAAAAAGGTACATACAAATNAGTGCTTTGCAAACTAACTTGCCTATAATTCATAATAAATTTTTTATTCTGTGATCCAATATGCACACGTGCATACATCACTATATATTATGTTACATTACGTACAATGTCACATCATTTACTCTGAATTTCTGTCATTTCTTTAAAAATGCAGACCCAACACTAAATTATTTCCTAACCTACCAATGTAAATAAAATACAAATTAGTGAGTTGTTTTAGGTTCACTGGCTTCTAACCGAGAGTCCCAAGGTGAAAAGGATTTGTTCTTCTGAGAAATTCTTCTATCATGGACAGCTCAGATCACAGGAATTCAAGGCTACTTTGTCTCCTGTAATACAGCTAGTAGTGTACTGAGGATCGTCAAACAGCTCTACTACAGACAGCTCACAGTTAAGCCCTCTGTAACTGTAGAGCAAATACACAAAAGGGCTGGAGAGAGAGCTCAGCAGTTAAGAGCACTCACTACTCTTGCAGAGGACCCAGGCTTAGTTCCTAGCACCCATATGTCAACTTACAATCACCTGTAATTCCAGTTCTGGGGGATCTAAAGCCCTCTTCCCGTCTTCTCAGGCACTAGCCTCACATATGGTACACACACACACACACACACACACACACACACACAAATAAATAAATAAATAAACTAATTAATTAATGAAAAAAATAAATAAAATAATGAAAAATAAAAAAAAATATGTATAAAAGGAAACCAACTTGCCTGTGCCTAACAAACACTGTAGACTTGCTTCCTTTTGNCATTCTTTCTTAAGCAATACTTAACAACTATTTACACAGCATCTACACTGTAGTAAGCATTGTAAGTAAAGGAGAGGTTATTAAAGCACACAGGAGGAAGCCTCGAGTGGTGGTGTACAGCTCTATTCCCAGTACTTAAGAGGATAAGGCAGGAGAACAGGAGTTCAAAGCCAGCCTCAGCTACACTAGACTCTCACACAACAACAACNAACATACCCCCAGGAGAGTGTGCTAGGTTATATACAAATTGCCATTTCATAAGACTTGAGCATCCACGAATTCTGGTGTCTGTGAGGATCCTGGAACCAAACCTCCACAGATACCAAGGGCAACTCAGTAAATTAAAGGGTTTGTCTTGGGTAGTTTGTTGTGGGAGGCAGAGTCTTGCTATATTGTTTGGGCCCAAATTCCAAAGCTCAAGTGCACAGGGTCCCTCCTGAGTGTCTCATTGTTTTCATTTTGTTTTAAAACAGTTCCTACCACAAACCACCACTCCCCTAGGCCACTGCACATCCAAAAGAGCAGTGCATAAGAGAAAGTGACACACTCAAACAGGCCACTCCCCCACCCCCAGCTCTCCCGGATCCCACCTCTGAGCAGCAGAAAGGAAAGATACCTATACTACCACAAGAAGAAAACCACAAACATGTCTGCCTTTTTGATCATAGTTTTAAAGCGCCCCTGGCCACACAGCCTGAAAAATAGNTAACTGCCCACATCCTTCTCAGGCCAACTCTGTGAGTACATCTTTCAAAATCTTGTCAGTATCTGATGCTGATAAATAATTAATCATTTAATTTAGAAAACACCTTTAAGCTTGACTGCTTTTTGAAACAAAGTCACACGTAACTCAGGCTGACTTCNAACTTACTATGTAACCACACCAATTTTAATTTCTGATCTTCCTACCTCCACCTCCCAGGGACNGAGATTACAGGGATGTGCCACCACACCCAATACAGTCCTTTCAAAAGACACAGTTCAAAATTAAAAGGTTCTCATTCTCTTTTTTAAAATTCTTTCATTTTATGTGCTTTGAGTGTTTACCTGCATGCATTCATGTGCACCATGTGCATGCCTGGTACCCATGGAGGCCAGAAAATGGCATCAGATTCCCCTGGAACTGGAGTTACAGATGGTTAGAAGCTGCCATGTGGGTGCTGGGAACCAAATCTGGTCCTCTGCNAGTGCTCTTCACCACTGAACCATCTCTCCAGGCCCCCAAAATGGTTCTCTTTAAATTGGTAGCTCTACTGCTAAAATGAGCCTGTTGTAGGGCTGAGGGTAAAGCACTTGGTATGTAAGCAGAGGACCTGAGTGGGCACACACAGCCTGCCTGCAATCCCTGTGTTCCTAGAGGAAGACAGGTGCCGGTTACAGAATCTCTGGGTCCAGCAACACCACCACAAAAGAGCCCACATCAAACAAGGTAGAAGGTGAAGACCAGCACGAGCGTTGGTCTTGGCCTCTACACCGTGCTGTGGCAGGTGCATGTCCACATGTCCACATGTCCACATGCACCTGTGCATACACAGAGGGGGTTTCCCCTCGGAACTACCAGTCTCTCAGTTGTGGGCTCCATCTCTGAAAGAGGCAACAAGGAAAAGTATGGGATTGAACAGAGAGAACTATCATGAGGAAAACATTTGAAAAGGTGCTCAGGAAAAAAAAATACACAGAAGCCAGGTAGTGGTTGTGCACGCCTTTAATCCCAGCACTAAGGAAGCAGAGGCAGGTGGATCTCCCAAGTTTGAGGCCAGCCTGCTCTACAGAGTGAGTTCCAGAACAGCCAGAGCTGTTACACAAAGAAACTCTGTCTCAAAAAAACAAAAAGCAAAACCAAAACAACAAAAAACAGTACACACTGTAATTGCAGGCAAAAGCTGAACATTTAGACATGTTTTCAATTTAGTAAAAAAAAAAAAAATGAAATATCAATAAATAAAAGACAACAGCTTACAGAAGAAGACAGAGAAGCACACACACTACTTTAACATAGCAGGTTGTGAAATTCTAGAGCTAATTCTCCTAAGATGCAGTATAAATAGGTGGAAAATGACTGCAGATAAACCAACAAGTCACACATCTAGGTTGCAGGGGCCAGGGATTATTGGAATCCAGTCAGAACCATGTGACATTTCTCATAAGTCCATCAATCCTTCTTTTTAAAAATTATCGATTATATATATGTACAAATGTGTATATACACACACACACACACACACACATACACATATATATGAGTGTTTTACCTGCATGTCTGTCTGTGCACACACTGCAGAAGCCAGAAGAGGCTGAGATCCTCTGGAACAGGAATTACAGACTATTGCTAGCCACCATGTGAGTGCTCAGAACAAAACCTAGGTCCTTGGGAAGAACAGCCAGTGTACTTAACCACTAAGCCACCCATCTCTCCAGTCCACTAATCTTTGAGAACATGGAAATGCACATGAAGTTCTTTAAGGGACACCATCCTTTCAACTGTACTCGCTCAAGAGGTCATCGACGGAGCATCTTCCCAGCTGTTACCACCCCACCCCATGCCCTAGCCAAGTTCACAGGATGCCACTTTATGAGTAAAGAAAATAAAGATGGGGGTTGAATATCACCTAATATTTAAGGGTAAGCTAGATCCCAGAGTGGGACTCTCCGCACACATTCTTTTCTCAATTTGGTACGACCTCATGCTGCCCCAGGTGAATGAAGTCTTGGGGGCTGGCTCAAGAATGAGAAGGCTGGGATTATACACATCTGTGGCCTAGGGCCTTCATAGAAAGGAAAAGAGGAGAGCAGAAAAGCTCCCAGGCCCTTCAGGAAATGCCAGCCTTTCTTAGAAGACTCTGAGTCCCCAAAGGGCTTGGAGGAACTCTTTCCACCAATTTCCAAGGGGTATTCTTCAAACTTACCCGAGGAGAGGGATGAAAAAAACCCAGATTCTCAACTGCACATATCCCCAGCGTTAGATGTTATCTTTTACTTGTGACCTAGACACTGACTCTTCTAAGAGAACTTTGCTTTTAGACTCTCACAGCAAGTGACGTTCACAGAAGAGGAGATAATAAGGCAAAGATCCCATTTAAAAAAAAAAAAAAAAAAAAAACGTGGGAAAAGCTCTCTTAAGTAGTTAAGTAATTCCCACTGCAGACATAAAGCCCATTTTGTGGTTTTCGGTGTTTTCCCCCCAGGAAGTTACATTGCTTTAAAAGAATTTAAGAAATACTTACACCAAAGCTGGAGAAATGGCATAACCCCCACCACCACCACCACCACCACCTATGAGACCCAGAATTTTCAAGGAAAAATCCTATATGCAAACACCAAAATCTTAACTTTTTGCATTTTTTCCAACAGGAATGGACACTTTTCAGAGACGACCCACCCCACCCCACCCTCCACAGGCTTCTCTGTGTAACCTTGGCCGTCCTGTAACTCAAGCTGTAGATCACACTGGCCTCGAACTCAGATCTGCCTGCCTCTGCTTTCAGAGTACTGAGATTAAAGGCATGTGCCACCACACCTGACTAGGAACAGACTTCTACAACACTATAACTGAATTTAACAAAAAAAGGAACTTCCTTTTTTATTTTGCAACTAAAATATTTGGAAAGGCAATGCTAGGGCAAGAAAGTGATTACCAAACATAGAAGAAAGTGATTATCAAACATAACCGCTGTGCCCAAGCTANACAAATACCCAAAGAAAGCACAACACACTAATGGCTACTGGGGCAATAACACTAACTGTCACTGAGACTGTGGAAGGTTCCTTAATGCTGTCCCCACTGCCATTCTTATCTGGAGACTGCACGGAGCCTTGGATGGGGCCACTGCATGAAGTCCCACAGCTTGGCCTCCACCCTCAAAGCCATGGCTCTGTCCGATTCCCACCCAGGTTGCGTCCACCTCACTCAGAGTACCATGCCACTTTTTAGAAAGGCTCTCAGACACAGAAGTAAAGTATGAAAACATCTGCTGGCACCTGGAACTGGCAATACTCCCAAGCAGCTATTCCAAATGTTCTTCCCTCACTGGCCCATGAAGATACTGAGCACAGGAAGTGACGGACCTGCCCAAGATCACACAGCTGCTAAATAGCTGAGCTGGGATTCAATGCAAGTGAGTGCAGGATCATGATGAAAAGAACTAAGGAGCACTAGTCTTATTTTCAGTTATTAATCTTACACAACTTTTAATTGTTTTATTTAAAATAATTTAATTATTAAAATTTTGTATTTATACATTTCAACCCACAGAAGTACCATAAGTTAAAAATCAGATGCAAGAGGCAGGAAAGAATTATCTCACACTGGCTATCTCATAAATGAGGGAAGTTTCCCCAGTTCCTGGCCAGTGTTGGGAGTCAAGATTTGAGCTAGGGCAGACTTGCCCTGGAACCCAGAAAAGTTTACCACACCATCAGGACACAGCAGGAACCCTCCGCTTTCTCTGTGACCTTCACAAAGCCAGATGCTGGGGTCTTAGTTTCTTGACTTTCTTTGTCTTGACTTTCTTTCTTAGTTTCTTTTTCCCCACATAAAACACGGTTGTCAAACGGCACCAATTTTAAGACTTTCCTGTTGTACTAACCAGCAGCTGTGTCCTGGCCTATTACCTACGCACTCCCAGGAGACCCTCACACTACCACGCCCAGTTGGTTTAATTCTAGCCAAAGAGCAGAGAAGGCACTGCAGCTGTGCAGCCACACAGACTCCTTCCTTCAAGGCTCCAAAATACTAGACAACTAGAAACCACTGAAGTATGTGGTGCTAAGAGGTTTCTTCCAGTTCTGAAAGATATGTAAACACTTATGCAAGCTACTGGTCAGCAAACACCTGACTGTGACCAGGGTAGCCAATGACAACTTGTTCTCATTGAGCCTTTCAAGGGTCTCAGGCAACAATATCCAACCAGGGACAACACCAGCAACCGATCCAAGCCAAACCTAAAGCCTGCACCAAGATGCCTTGCACTGCCCGCAGTACCAAGGTGCTATGGGGGGATTGGATCCTAAATGTCCTCCAAGGGCCTGGTCCCCGGCTTTGTGCTACTGAGTGCTAGTGGAACCTTTAGGAGGTAAGCTCTAGTGCAAGGACTGTCTCTTATACACATCTAGATGTGTATAAGAGACAGGGGTAGCCAATGACAACTTGTTCTCATTGAGCCTTTCAAGGGTCTCAGGCAACAATATCCAACCAGGGACAACACCAGCAACCGATCCAAGCCAAACCTAAAGCCTGCACCAAGATGCCTTGCACTGCCCGCAGTACCAAGGTGCTATGGGGGGATTGGATCCTAAATGTCCTCCAAGGGCCTGGTCCCCGGCTTTGTGCTACTGAGTGCTAGTGGAACCTTTAGGAGGTAAGCTCTAGTGCAAGGAAGCTGGGAAAGTGGGACCCAATCCAGTCCTCTTTCTTCACCTCACTTCCGACTGTCACCAGGTGACTGGCTCCCTCAGCTACATGCTCCCACCATGATGTACTGGGCCACCACAGGCCCAAATGCAATGTGACAAAGTGAGTATGGACTAAATAAACTTTTTTTTGGCATAGGGCAAATAAAATATTCTGCTTTTAAGTCTACTTAGCACAGAAATCTTGTCAACACGTTCTTGCCAGGGCCGGGCAGGGGAGCCTCAGGAGTCGCCCATGGCACCAGGTCAGGAAAGTGTGCCTGCCAGTCCTTTCTGTCTGTAAGCCACAGAACAGGCTGAGTCTAAGGAATTGGTTCTTAGTTACTAGTTTTCCCCTCCATGTCCAAAATTAAAAGGGGAAAGTACTTCCAATGAGTCTATTCCCCACATGTCCCCACATGTCCCCACATGTCCCCACAGGTAGCAGTGCAGACCGGTGTCTGACAGGACGTGTTCTCATCCTCATCTACTCCTCCTCTACAACCCGTTACGGCTGATTTGCTCAAATGGAATATATCATTTAAAGTAAAATTAATCACAGGGCTAGGGTTTATCTCGTGGCAGAGCACCTGCCTAGCATGCAAGAGACCCTAAATTCCATCTTCAGCACCACACACAAAACAAAAAAACTAAATCCAGCTCTGTATTTATCCTTCAAATAAATACATGCAGAACATTCAGAAAAGGAGGGGAAAGTAAACAGGTCACCTTGCCCTGTCTTTAATAAAGCTGAAAAGAATTGTATATGCCTTAGTGGAAAGATTATGTAATTTAAAAACAGGGGTAGCAGATGGAGAGATCCTAGACCCGTGTTCAGGCTGAAAGCCAGTCTGACATCTTTCTACATCTTCCATTGGGCTAATCAGAGCTAAACTGTTTCCTTGACCTCTCCAAGCCTGCTTCCTCCTGTGTAAAATGAGAGTGATACACTCTACATACCATGTCATTCAACTCTGGGGCTCCTGCTTCTGGCACCAAATTCTAAATACAGCACATTTCTCCAGTTCTATCCTTCACTGACTAAGACATTTCCATCCACCCACTGAACCTCCAAAAGGAGGGCACATGGTTTAACACTTCTAACTCCTGAAGCTAGCTTTAAACGGTTTCTGAATGTCTAACAGACACTGCTTCTCTGGATTTTACACTGCAGAAGGTCAGGTTCTGGGCAGGGGAAAACCCCAGAATTTCTTTCTCTGCTTCTTCCTGCTCTCTACATTCAACCAGGAGTCACAACCCGGGCTCCTACCTCCACCCTGTCTTTCACATCTCCTCCTAGTCTCTTCTCCATTCATCGAGCCCGAAGCTCACTGTTCACTAACATGCCCGACTCCCAAGCTACACTCTACACATGTCCTCCCTGCTCAGCAGCTCCTCAGTGAAGTCACGGCATTATTGAATATAGCCTCACTTTATGTCTTCCCTGTTCCTGGAGCTGGAGCCCAGCACCCCCACCAGCTCACTTTTCTCTCCTGGTCAGGGTGGCCCAAACACAGGCATCTGCTCCAGGCAAGGTCTCTGATGCACCATTACACACCAAGACACAGTGCCTCAAAGGCACTCGTTCAGCATCTGACAAGGTCACTGAAAACAGTGAATATAAAGTAGAAACTGGACCATTTAAATATATATAACCTTTTCTCAAAAAGGTACTAGAAAAGTCACATGTGGGCTAGTGAATGACATTAATTATGCATATTACATAAATCTGCCTCATTCTCGCAAGTACTGAAGAGCAACAGGAAGCATAGACTTTCTGGAGTAAGGGGACCTGAGCTTCAGAAATAGNGGTCAGTGTCAGACTTGAGAGGAAATCTCAGGAAACGTCCCAAGTGTTCCTGGAGCCAGGAGCTCAAGTGGCCTTCCCTCTTCAGGAGAATGGAAGTCACTACAGGTGACCTGAGCTTGGTGACCTGAGCAGCTCCGTGCAGCTCAGGACACAGCCAGCCCCAGGGGCCCACGTAGGTGCACATGACGGTGAGGGCTGGCTACAGACCACTGTCTCTGGCTACAGACCACTGTCTCAGCCTCAGACTTCACTATGCTGCCAGAGTGAGAACACAGGCACTGCCAGGTACTGGGGAAAGCTGAGGCCTGGCACCAGGGAGGGTGAGAAAAGTAACCAAGATTCCAAACAGAACCACATATAGTAATCATTTATAAGTAAGAACCCAGGAAAGAAAATCTCTTCATCCTACCAGCAGAGCAAGAATCACCAACTTACAAGGAGAGTACAGGAAATAGCTAAGGGCCAGATNCATTTTCAGAGGTCAGGCACCTGCAGCAGAGGCGGTAAATGACCAATGAACCAGTGCAAGCTGAAAGTCTCTACACCATCAACCCAAAGTCATCTCTAACCATAATGCTGTTGTTCCTTTACTCTGGAGTTAAGGGGGAGCCTACCAAACAGAGTCCTGCACAGTGAGTTAGCAGAGGCAATAAATGGCACAGCTTTAACTGACAGCAGGGGATGAGACAGGCCTTGAGGGGGTTGCATAGCAGGGCTAATTTCAGAAGCATGGGGAGCAGCAGGGCGCACAAGATTGGGGTGGAACACAAAGCAACTAGAGGCAGATGAGCTCTGGAGCCTCTAAGGCAGAGTGGGGAGGAGCTGCTGGACCAAGCCAGGGGTTCTCCTAGTTAGAGAGACCTGCTGCTGACCTGACAGGTGCTGAGCTAGGCTGCCAGACAGATTACAGCACTGAGTCCTCTTTCACACCTCTGCTTAAAAGTGAAAACTCATCAGCTGTATCATATACAGACATGCAATAAAAGGAAAACAAAGGTCTCAAAATTGGCTGTCCGCGGTGCACACAAATGCAGCTGGCTTTGGGGTTCACTGAGGCAGTCTTCTATAAAGCAGTCTGTCTCCTCAGCTCTGCACACCTTGTGGCAGAGGACCACTCCTCTGCTTTACCAACTGCTAACTAACAGCATGGACCCTTCTGACTCCCCCAACTGAAAAGGTGATAACCATGACACCCATCTTTCCCATCAGCTGAGTATTTCAGGAAAATGGCAAAGAGAACACAAAATTCTGAAGTCATTTAGCAGCTAGTGGAGGTACTGTGGCTGCACCCAGCAGAGGGAGAAGCCAGACTGTCTTCTGTCACAGAACACAGGAACACAAGGTCACCCTAGGACACTGTCCTTAACTTCCCCAGAAAGAACATGTCCCTGTTTTTCATTTATCATCTTCTCACGAACTTCCTTCCTGAGTTTCAGCTCTGTCCTTTGTCCATTATTCTGTCTGGATGGTCTCATGTCATTTAGTTTTCACAACTGGCTCCCAAATGTGAAGCAATTAGGTTGAGAACAGAGAGCTAATCCCCATGGAGGTGAGCTTTGACCTTAGAACCCAACCCAGAGACTGTGCTCCCGTACTGCCTACTCCCATCAACAGCATCAAAGAGAATAGAGTTCTCTAATGAAGAGCAGTTCTTAAATAATGGAGAAACTGAAATCACAGCACTTGTTCATACCTGAAGGGGCATAAACAATTCTAAGAAAAACCAAGGACTGAGACTTTTGTTAAAAAAAAAAATCAGTATTTTTTTTTTTTGAAATTGAGAAAGAAATAGCATATAGCAAATGGCCACCTAGGTACCAATCTCTGGAGTGAGGCACGCTGGTCTGGTAAGAGGCATTATTCATGCCATGGGTTTTATGACTCATGAGTTACTCTTGATTAGTTACTCATTCACACTAAGGAATGAAAGATTGGCAAAGGCTTAAACTAGCCCAGCCACAAGCATGTTCGTGCAAACCTTCTGTTAGAATTTTTAGCTTCCAGCTGCCCTCCAGCAGCAGAGCCTGACAGGCGGGAACCAGTATGGCCACAACCTAGTCTCGCCTGCCCCGAGACCAACCAGCCTGTGACAGAAAAGGTAACTACAGTCCTGGGTACAAGTGCACTCACATGTTTGCCCAACAACACACATATGCATTTCCCACAGAACCCACAGAACTGCAGAGAAAACAAATTCCTAGACCAGGGCCTTATAGATCATTCACCTCATTTACAGAAGAGGACCAAAGTCCCCAGAGACAAGAGCCTTGCTGTGCAGACATCACCCACAGGGAGAACCAACATGTCACTGTCAGTCTGCAGTGGGAATTATTATTGGTGACAAAATCTTTTTCCACAGTCTACAAATTCTGGTTCATTAACACAACCAAACAAAACATCCATTGTCTTGAGCCTCTCTCCCCACCCCGATGGCTTTTATTGCTTCTTCCTTTGACATCTCCTCACATTTATCTGACTTACCACACGTCTGACAGGACACTAGGACTCTTATCTCTAGTCAGTCTGCCACTCCATAGACAACAAATGCAAAGATAAGAACACACGAGGCTGGAGGGTCAGGGAAGGAAACAGTAGGGCCTAAAAGGAAAACTTCTCTGTTGTTTTCAGACTGGGTCTCTAACCAGACTGGCCTTGAATTCCTACACAAGGAATGACCTCGAGCTCCTGGTCCTCAAGACTTCACCTCCCAGGTTTGCAGAGGTAACAAGTATGTGCAGCCACTCACAGCTTAAGGGGAAGCTTACTCTTTCCCACCACGCTTCTAACACTGACTGAGGCAATCATTCTTGGTTAATTTCATACAGGGGCCATAAGTTTCCCTCTGCCTCCTTGCCATTCTTCTCCAGTAAGGTCAAAAGCCTCTTCCCTTCAATACTTCACTTACTGTTACTAGGACATTACCCAGTACCATCCTCAAGACAGAAGAGATACCTGGAAATACCTCTCAGGAAACAGTCACAATTAAGTAGGTCTATAAACAAACACAGGCCCAAGGGACAGGGAAAGGGAAGAAGAAGGCAATTAAAAATTAATAAAAATGCACAAGCACAGATTAGGGCACTGGACTAGAAACAGAATCCCATTATATAAACTGTGTAATTGCTTCTGGAAATAAGCGGCCACTGGTCTTGACTTGGTTATCTTGGTGTAGAGATGGGCTGGGAGTCGACTACCCATTTCTATCGACTCATACACTCAAAAGCCAGGGAAAGCAATTAGGAAACAAAACTTAAGTAACTATTAGAATGGTCACAATCATCTTGTGCTCCAAGGGCTCTGTGCCCTCTTCTAGCCCCAGGGGCAAATGTATATTCTCCCCTACCTTGTGCGGGTTTGTGCTTGTGCTCTCGCTCGCTCGCTCGCTCGCTCTCTCTCTCTCTCCCTCCCTCCCTCCTTCACAGTCAAACACACACACACACAATTTAAAATAAAATTAAATCTTCTAAAAATTTTCAGTTAAGGGATAGTGAGATGGCTCAGTGGTTAAGAACACTGGCTGCNACACACGCACACACACACACACACAATTTAAAATAAAATTAAATCTTCTAAAAATTTTCAGTTAAGGGATAGTGAGATGGCTCAGTGGTTAAGAACACTGGCTGCTCTTCCAAAGAACCCAGGCTCAGTTCCCAGCATCTATATGAGATGGCTCACAACCACCCCTCCAGGGGATCCAAAGCCTTCTGGGCCTCCTTGGGCATCCACATATGTTGCACTCATACATACACATATAAAGTAAAAACTTTAAAAATAAAAATTTTAAGTCACCTATGTAAGGTTAGGCATGGTGTCACACACCTGTAATTCCAACACCTGGAGAGTCAGGAGGATCACAAGTGTGTGCAAAGACAGCCTAGGTTACCCGATGACAACAACACAGACCTGTTACTCCCAACAGGTACTCTATGGGCAAACTCTGCCTTTCTCAAGTCTAACAAATTATATTTGGTAATTCCTATGCCNTATGAAATACAGTTTGAAGGCATCTCTGTTCCAAAATAAAAGATACAACCTCTAAAACTCAGGAAAGCATTGTGTCAACAAGCTGCCAGTAGNGACTGCACTCAGCACATTAATAATTATCTTCTTTTTTAACTTCAATAAATATTTAAACTTATACCAATGACATTCATTGTGTTTATTTTAAGTAACTTAATAAATTGCTGTGGGAAGTCTCAACTTCTCGTTCTGGTGACACATTTCCCCTAAAAGAGACCATGTCCTTGGTTACTGTGAAGATGACACCAAGGAAAATAAGAGAGCACAGTCTGAGACTCCAGGGCTCCTTGACTTACAGCTTTAGAGTCTCTTAGAGGGCAGCAATCTGACTCTTCTGAAGACGGCGTGAGAACTGAGGATACGACTCAGTGGGATGAGTGCTTGCCCAGACTGCAAGCAGCCCTGGGTTGGATCCACTGCACAAACTAGGGGTAGTGGTGCACGCCTATAATCCCAGTAGGAACGGAAACTGGAAGATCAGAAGTTCTCCACTACACAGTAAATTCAAGGTCAGCCTGGAAAATATAAGTCTTGGCTCAGACAAAATCCTGGGATGAAAACCATAATGGAGCCTGGTGATACAGCAGAGCACTTGTCTAGCATGTCCCAGGCCTTGGGCTCCATTCTTAGCAAGGCAAAATAAAATAGAATGATGATGCTCATTACTTTGTATATAACTTTGGTCCAGGTTTACTTTAAATAGAAAATTTTAATTAATAAACGGCACACAAGTCCTCAGGCACTGACTGAGCATTCCTCCTAGCCATAAGTATACCAAAGGCCCACAGAATGCATAAGCCAGGAAAGCGGTCACTAAGTCTCTTCACTTTAGGATCAGAAACCTGCCTAAGGTGCCCTGAGAGAAGCAGGAGGCAGCAGGAACCAGAAACCCAAATGCTCTCCACCCTTTGCCCCTAGGACAGCATGGAGTAGCCGGGTGGAGGGGAAGAGGCCATCCCCATCCTCCTTAAGCATTCTCACAGGGTCTGCCCCNCTCTGTCCACCCAGGAGTGCTACTCTCAAAGCCCTGGCAGGTCTCTTGCTTCTCAGGTCTACCCCATCCCTGAAGGGTCAGGCTCAATCCCTGCCTTCCTCTGTGGGCCCTGTATAATCACCTCTTTCTGGTGCTCAGCACCCCACAGAGGAGTCCATCCCACTAAGGAAGAGAAGATCCAGTCCCTGGATGTACATTCCCTGCCAGGCCTGCTTCCCAAACAGAATGGTTCCAGGAAAGCTGAGACTGATTCTGAGCGCAGAGAGAGGCTGTACTGTACAGTCCCCCTCAAGAGCCCTACAAGATGGATGTTCCCCCCACTAATAAAAGCCAGGCGTCACTCATCACCCTCCATGTGCAGCAGCCTCTGCAATACCACCTCTTCTNTAGGGTAAGGGGCCATCCTCCTCCCAGAAGACTATGTTCCTAGTGACATGTGACCCTGGGGTGACACAAGCAAGCCATCCTTCCCCTCAGCCTCCATCTGTCATTCCTCTAGCCCTTGTTCACTGCTTGGACTTCAACTACTTACTGAGAGATATCTGCGGACTGTTTCAGCTAAGTTTTTAAACATAAAAATAAAGCATTAGATTTAAAATACATATCCTCTAAATAGCAACATTTTGGCCTTTCATCTAAAAGTCCTGTTAACGGTGGGTGGAGAAATCATTCAGTAATTCAACCAAGACTAATGGCTACATATTTCAAGAGGTGAAATAGTAATGTATCTTTCTCTGGCCACTTGCCAGGAAAAATTAGTGTTTATTCAGTATACGGGCACAAGGCAGAACAGCCTGGAAACCTTAGCCCCAGCCTCTTTACAAGTGATTGCCATCACTTCAATGTTACACTCCAGCACATGCTGTAGGGCCCACAGAGCTGCAGCAATCTCCATGGTAGGCTGGTTTTCCTGCCCCACCCTACCCAGGGGCACTTCCCTCTCCCTCCTGCTTAGTGCCCAGGGTAGACAGGATATGGGCAGGGTGGGGCAAGAACAGCAGGATTGCCCCAGAGGCTTCACCACACTACCGGATTTGAAATTTTCCATTATAAAGTTTTTTTTTTCAAAGACGACCCACCAGAACCTTGAGAACAGAAACTCAAAAGAAAACATTCAGTTAAAAATAGGAGTATTCGTGGGAGATATTTTAAGTTCTGTTGAAGAGAATAATTCCTTATGTGGCAAGGAAGAGTAAAATGGTTGCCTCCCATTTAAATAATCAAAGCAACCAAGGTACATCTGCTGCCCATCAGGGAGCAGCCCCAGGACCTCAAGACTCTCAAAGCCCCCATGAGCCCTCACATAAGATGGCTCAGCACCCAGCATGCCCAAAAGAGCCTGGCAGACTAATACAATTCAGGAGCTACAGGAATAGCTGATAGGTGTATCTTTAACTTGTGTTACTTTTATTGTTGTAGCATTATTTTCTATTGTATCATTTTCTATTGGGATCCCCCCCGCAAATATTTTCCATCTTTGGTTAAATTCTCCATTGCCGAGCTCAAAGATTCAGAGGGTGCCATCTGTTAAATAAACCTACCTGGATCCCCTTGACAATCTAAGGCCAGACCTAAAGGGTCCATTTCTCTCTCTCTCTCTCTCTC
>LZPO01027385.1:748491-760215 GCA_001675575.1 Neotoma lepida | reverse complement strand
GCTGGCCTGGAACGCAGGGAAATGCTAGCTAGCCTCTGCCTGAGTGCTGGGATCAAAGGCATGCCCCGCTTTGAATGGTATCTTCAAAACCATAAGCCATCTCTATGCCCAGGCCTTCAAAAGCACGTGGGATGGGTGAAAGCAATTCATAAGCAAATTATGTTTGTTTTTCTCAAAGACTACTCATTCCTTAGGTCTTAAAAACCTGCTATCTCCATCTGTCAAGCTTGGGTGATTTCAGGCCAGACAAATCTGACCGGTTCCAACAACAGATCACTGTTTTTGGCAATCNGAAGCTGAACCAGCGGGAACTTCGTTGTGATCTCTTTAAGCACTTAAGCATCCTATTTGTGCTCAAAAACAATCTTACAAAGCAAGTATCCCGTTCCTAAACTAGTAGGGGAAACAAGGCTCATATGGAAAAACTAACAGCACGTGGCAGAAACAGGACTGGTGAAGGGACTCGAGTTTAACAGGGAATTTGGCAGTTTATTATATTTGCCATCTGCACAAAACACTAAATTAAGAGCGGCAGGCAGAGTCCCAAGGGGGAAAGCAGTATTCCACGCTGGGAAAGAAGTTCCTGGGAAAGAAGTTCCGAGCAGATGTGCTGATAAAAAAGACCACCGCGCTGGAAAGGGCGGAAATTACTCAGGCAAGTTCTACAGGGCTCCAGCACACTTCTTTGGTGTTAAAACCTAACCAAATATAAAGAGCTCTCGGTCTGTGCGTAAAAAATTCCACTAGGTTTCATAATCTTTATTAAAAAGCAACAGAAGTCGGACTAGGTCAGGTGGGAAGTGACCGGGGGCCTCGGGCGGGTGGGTCCTTCTCGGTGCGAGGTCTGACCCCCCACTGGAGCGCACTCTGGGCTGCGTCCTGGTCCCATCCTCCTAGTTCCACTCCAGGCCCAGTGGCCTCCTCATTAACCATCACACACACACACTCACACACACACACACACACAAACCCACCCCACACACATACACGTGCAAAACCCCTGAAAGAATCTGTTATAACAGGAAACCCATTTTCACCCACTGGCTTCGAAATCTGAAAAGCACGGCTTGCGGGGGGTGGGGGTGGGTGCGTGGCAGAAGAACAGGTTTAATCGTTCCCATCAGTCTACTAAGTTGGAGCTGTGAAGGCGACCACCTCAGTCAGGGGAGCAAAGACCAGCCTCCCTGCAGCCAGCCCNGGTTACAAAATGTGTGCGATACTTTTCGAGATGACCTCGCACGCCGTGACACCAAGAGTCGTCTCCACTGAGCTTCCTTTCCATCCAAGACCCCGGAGCTCAGAGGACCCCAGGCGAGTGCAATTAACCAGGTGCTGGGTGTCTCGTCCCCAGAAGGGTCCCCGCCCCGCAGGCGCGCCCACCTGCCAGTCGCAGGGCCAGCTCCTGAGTCCTGTGTCCGGTTAATCATTCAACGCGGGCGGCGTGGAATATTTTTTTAGAGGTCAAAGCGAAAGGTTCTCCCGAAGTTTCACAGAAACCAGTCTTTGGGGACCCGGAGGTAACAGTGCCCGCGGCTGGGGGGTGGGGTGGAAAGCGGCCGCCAGCGGCTCACAAACACCTGATCTGCCCCTGCGGCACCCGAGACCGGCGCAGTGCGCGGGCGGGCGGGGCGGCACACCGCACGCGAAGCTCCCCCATCGCCCAGGCCCGCACCTCCCGCGCGGGGTGCAGCGCAGCCCAGGGTGTCACTGCCCTCTCCCTGTGGATACGGGAAGGGCAGAGGGCGAGCAGGTGAGAAGGTCGGGAAGGAGGTGGAGACCCAGAGAGTGGTGAGGAGGTAAGAAGGCTGTGAAGGAGGGGAGACGGACCGATAGGTGAGGAGACCCGGGAGGTGAGGAGGCCGGGGAAGTGAGGAGCCTGGGGGAGGTGAGGAGGACCCGAAGGAGCGGAGGCGCAGCCACCGCAGGAGCCACAGACGAGCTGCGGGAGCGCAGGGTGCCCGCACCGGCCGGAACTGGCGGTGGCGGCGGCGGCGGCGGCGGCGGGGCGGGGATGCAGGGCCCGTGCCCACCCAGCCCAGGGGCAGCTCCAGCTCGGCGGGGCGGGGCGGGAGACCGCGGCCGCATCCACGTCCCAGCCGCGCCTGCGGCTCAGCCCCGCGACCGCCGCCGCTCCTGCTCCATGCGCAAGGTGCGGACGGGCAGCCCGGCGGGATCTGGGCGGCTCCGGCTCGCCTCGGCAACAACACTTGTTGCCGTCGCTGCCGCTCCGCCTCACTCCCGGCCGCGGCTCCCGGCACCGCCGCCGCCTACGGCGTCCCTTCGGCCCCGCCCGCGCCCGACGCGCCAATCAGACGCCGCGCCACCCGCGCGCGTCACCGCCGGGACGGCCGCGCCCCGCCCCTGGCCCAAGTTTGGNAAAGGCCGAACTCCTGCCCTCCCACCAGTCGGCGCCCGGGCCCCGCCGGGCTCTCCGCCCCTCATTGCATCTAGAAAGCCCTAGGCTCCACTGGGGAGTCCCATCTNCAAAGACGCGCTCCCCCGCCCCAAGAACTAGCCTCCCCCAGAAAAACAGCAGCGACAGTCTCAAACTCTGCTGAGACTCAGGGTCTAGTCCAAACTCCTCCGCTACCGGGACCCCTCTGTGCTCTCNGCGAGGCGCTTGCTGAGAGTTTTGATGGCCTTTTCCGACCAGGGCCGGCGTGTGGCTAGGCCTAGACGGCTCCGTGTGGTTGGTGAAAAGGTTCCACCTTGGGAGGTGAGGTGAGGAGAGGAAGTGGACCTGACCTTTGCTCTCTGCGTACCTAATACCTGCGGTCACCTAGCTGCTCAAAGCCTAAGGATGGTGCCTGTTGGGCGTCTTCGGATCAAAGACCTGGGTTTTCCACGTGGTTCCACTTGCACCTCAGGAAGCCAGGAATGTAAGATGCGGAGGGGGGAGGGCCGGCGCTGGGTGCAGCCTGCCATCTCAACGCTGACCTCCCGCCCCGGAACGCTACTGGGGTGGGCATTAGCCACACCCACGCGCAGAGCGCACAGGACCCGCGATGCTCGCCCCTAACCCAGTGCCTCGGCAGGCTCCCCAAAGCGCTGCATGCCTAGGTGAGGCCCGGGGGAAGCCGGCGAGACCGGATGGTGAAGTTGCTCTAGTTTACAAGGCTTGGGTGGGCCTGCCAGGCCGGTACGCCCAGAGCACCGAGCCCCGCCCCGCCCCGCCCCGCTCGGGCCCGCATGGAAGCTCCCCCTCCATCCTTATCGCCCAGGCCTGAGAACGACCCTCTGGAGTTAATCCCGCTGAGAAATTAACACTCCACGCCTGTTTNATTTTTTGCAGGAGGCTGTCAGGCTCANGCGGAGTTAGCCAAAGGGAAGCCATTGAATTTCAGCCCGCTGGACCATGGAGCGCTAACTCTCAGCGAAACTCAGCAGCCTAAAGAAGTGCTTGTTGTTTTGGAAGCGTCGAGCCACGTGAATGGGGTCATCAGAAGAAGGAATTCTGAGTCGGTGGCTCTGGAAATGTTAAGATTGGCAGTCTCCAGACCGAACTGTTTTTATGTTGGTCACGATTCTCCTAAGAGCGACGTGAAGTCCAGGCAACAAGTTGTATTTTTGTCCCTTCACACAAACTGTTAACCACTGTCACCCTGGGCAAGAAAGGAAAGGAAATAGTATACCTTGCCTGGGTTTGAGGGTTTTTCCCCCCATAATTTTATTTATAATTCGGAAAGCTAATAAAACATTTGAAAAAGAAGCAAATTAGAAGTTAGGTCTGTGTATTTGATTAGCTGCAGGCCACTGTTTTGATATTTAAACACTGAGGAGACAAAGCTGGGTTATTCACTGCTATCACATGTTACNGTTTTCCCTTAAATGTGCCTTCAGTAGCCACAGACACGCTTTCAAGGATNGCTAGCCAAGGAGTTTTGAGTAAAGTCAGCTGGCAGGCACCAGGGAAATAAAGCTTGAGTCTCCCACAGCTGCCAAAAGCTGCCCAGGCACTGAAGTTTAAAAAGAAAATGGAAAGCTTTCTCTCCGTGGTGCCATTGAGTACAGCTGGAAGTGTGCCGGCCACCTTCCACAGTGTGACTTTGGGGAAATAACTCAATGCTGGATTCCACACCCACTCAACTGTTGTGCTTACTCTTACTGTTGTGCTTAGGGGTTCAACATCCGTAGGCAGAGAGAGACATTCAACAAATANGCTGTCCAGCATAGGTGCAGAGCACAGGGCGAGTACTAAGGCATTGAACAGGACACTTTCTCTTAGAGCTCACAGCCCGCTGGAGAGGTGCTTAATAATTAAATGTGCTAAAACTATTTAATTACAGTTTTGATAGGGACCAAAGGAAGTGTAGCACAGAATCA
Organism: Neotoma lepida; assembly: GCA_001675575.1. Lineage (NCBI taxonomy): Eukaryota > Metazoa > Chordata > Mammalia > Rodentia > Cricetidae > Neotoma > Neotoma lepida. The sequence goes on along the minus strand of LZPO01027385.1, from coordinate 755,892 downwards.
CTTGGGGAGTCCAAGTAAAGTGTCTTTAANCAGGGGTTTTTCGGTTTTGTTTTGTTTTTGTTTTTTTGCTATTGTAAAACACCATGACCAAAAGCAGCTTGAGAAGAAAAAGTTGGTTTGGCTTACAATTCATCATCAAGGGAAACTGAGGCAGGAACTGATAACAGAGACAGTGGAGGAACCCTGCTTGGTCCCCATGGCTTGCTCAATCACCTAGGATTGCCTGCCTGAGGTGGCACCATCCCAGGTGGGCTGGGCCCTTTCAGATCAGGCATTAATCAAAAAAATGCACTACAGACTTGCCTACAGGCAATCTGGTAAAGGCATTTCTCTTTTGAGGTTCCTCTTCCCAGATGGCTGTTTTTGCTCATTTAGGGGACCCACTACCCCCCAAGCTCCCAAATAAATCACATGGAGGCTTATTCTTAATTATAAATGCCCAGCCTTAGCTTGGTTTGTTTNTTGCCAGCTTTTCTTAACTTTAAATTATCCCATCTACCTTTTGCCTCTGGGCTTTTTCCTTTTCTTACTTCTGTCTTTCACTCTCACTCTGTGGCTGCCCCTGGTGTCCTCCCCTCCTGTTCTCTTGCTCCTCTCTTCTTGCTTCTCCCAGATTTCTCCTATTTATTCCCTCTGCCTGCCAGCCCTGCCTATCCTTTCTCCTGCCGCACTATTGACTGTTCAGCTCTTTATTAGACCATTAGACCAGACAGGCACAGTAACACAGCTTCACAGAGTTAAACAAATGCAACATAAAAGAATGCAACACATCTTTGCATCATTTAACAAATGTTCCACAGCACAAACAGATGTAACACATCTTAAAATATTCTACATTTCCCCCTTTTGTCTAAATAAAAATGAGAGATTTAACTTTAACATAGTNAAACTATATACAATAAAAACAGTTATCAAGTAAGAATTACATTTACAATATTATGTCCATTTGTAGCTAGCATATTCAGAGAAAATAATTCATTATCTATCCTATCTTAGTGAGTCCAAAGTCTTACATCTAACTTACTCTCTATCATAACTAAGGAAACTGTAACTATCTAGTCTTCAACTCCATCAAAGACCCAGAAGGATGTAATATTATCTAACAACAGAGACATTGCCTGCCTGGCCAGTCACCCAAAATTCCTCTGCAATGTTGGGGCATCTATCTTCAGCCTACAGGCCCAGAATATCTGGCAAACTTTTCAGTGAAGCAGGAAATTTCTGTCCTGCCTTGTATTGGCAAAATTCATCCGTTGCTTTCCCCTGTGTCCTTCAGAATATCTGGCAGACTCTTCTGTGAAGCAGGAATTTTGAAGGACTGTCCTGCCTTCTTTTGGCAAAGTTCAACAGTCTTTTTCCTGTGTGTCCTGCATGTCCAGTCTACACAGCACATCGTCAAAGGCAAGAACAGTTTCTTTGCTCAGTGGCTAACCTTGCCACAATGAAAGCAAACTCCATAAGGAGTTTCTTCAATGCCCATCATTCTTTTATGAAGTAAATTGGTGCTGCCAGGAGCAGATNTGTCTCATTGTCATGAAAAACCTTAGGTTAACAAAACATTTTAAATGCNATAGTCTGTAGGTCATTGAAGTGTTTGAAANCCATTTATCTATCTAAAATATATCTATTTAACNTAGAAAACATACCTAATGTGACTACAAGTTTGATTATTATAGATTAACTACTAACCTCATTTCTTATTTATACATTGCATTTTTTAAATGAACTGCATAAACACAATACCCCAAACAAGAGTAGAAACATATATATACAGTGTAACAAAATTAACTTTAAATTTGTATCAATTTACCAAAATCCATGCCAATGCAAAATACCTGAGATTAATAGTTGTCTTTTTGTTCTATATTCCTAATATTCCCCTAAATATAACAAACATCCATGACCCACCAATTAACCAAAAGCCTCCCACACNCCTCTTGGGAATGTGGGTATCGTGTTCTCCAAACTGCTTCCTTCTGTCTGTGGACAAAGTATCTTTAGGGTCCCTGAGAAAATTTGAGATAATGGCCAAGTCCTGGAAAGACCATCTATAACCTTTGTGTGGGAGCCCAGATTACTCACAGTCAGAGAATCTGAGCTTGCTTAACCCAGCAGGGCTGCATAAGGAGATGATTTGGCCTCGGGAATGTTTACCAGGTCTTTGGAAGGGTCTACACTTGGCTGTATGATGTGCTTTGATCTTGCAAAAGGGAGGTCTTTTGCCTCTCCCCTTGGCATATTATAAAAAGTCCTTTTGAATAAAGTTCTGGGCTGTTGGGTATTGACCCAGGCCCTCCCAAAGCTATCCTGTGTCTCTGCCTTTCTTCTCATAATCTAGATCTATCTTTCTACCTAATATCTCCTCATTCCTCTCTCCTCCACCCGAGAACCCTTCAAAAGGTGGGAGCAGGTCAGAGCTGGTCTCCCACAGACTCCCACACCTTTGTTGATATCACCTGTCAAGGTTCAGGAGGTCTCTCTTGATCAAACCTGATCCATATTAATCTGGAACGAATCAACAGCCTGTTGTTCCCCATTGAAACAGAAACAAAACCTCTTCTCCAAAGCATTTTTAACTTCCATTTGACAAATACATTTTTTACTTCCATTTTAAAGTTAAGGCATTCTTAAAAAAAAAAATCTAAGCTGGTTTATTTTATCAGTCCCTCTTTCAATCCCATGTCTCTTAGCAGCTGTTGTTTGCTTATCAACAGTCAAAAAAGTCAAAATCAACATAATAATACACAAGATCCAGACTCCCTGTGTATTTCTCATCTCTACGTGGCTTATTTTTTATTACTTTACTTCTCTCTTTAAAGACTTTGCTCTATTTTTAAACTATTGTTTTTTCTATNACTATACTCTTTTTCTTTTCTTAAGCCTATGCACATTGCTAAACACACTGTAACCTGTTTAGAGGTTTNTTCCCACCTGGACCTCTTTTACTACATATCTTTTGACCCTTTTTGACCATATGAGAAAACCTNTAAACTGCTAACGTACACGTGNATCCTCCACGTGGCTCTCAGCTGGCTCTGCCTGCTTCTCTGTTCGTGAAAGCCAAGCCTAAAGCTTGCGCCAGGTTAGAGGTTTGTGAACAAGAACTGCCTTAAACCTTCCTAGCTGTAGGAAGCTGATACCTGCACTGTCACAAGCATTTTTGACTTATCTTGCCATTTCTATTTAGTGCTGCTGGCTAAACAGCAGCATCTCTTAAAGGAGCCGTGTCCTTTTCTTTTCTTTTTTTTTTTAGCTTTCTCAGGACCTACATGGAAATTCAGCCCACACTGGTAGTCCAAAATGTTGTTGGTTGGTTTTGCTCTTTTGAAGGCCTGCCNTCAGATAACTCTAGCTTATGTCAAGTTGACAAACAAAAAGAAAACAACCAGAACGAGAAGTTTCTAACTCTTAAGGGGGAAGTTGTAGAAATAAGCAGAGTTTGGGTATTATTCAATGAGACATTTGAGGTAGAAATTATATTCTAAAATTGGTACTAAAGGTAAGTTATTCTCTGCCATATGAAGAGGGCAGGGCACAGCCAGGAGGGTGTTGGTGTAGACAGCAGTAGAGAACAGACACCACCACACAGACTTAGGCAACTGCTTAGATGGGGAGGAATGAGGGAAAACTAAGTGCTGCTTCAACCTGATGGATGGCCATCAGTACACCCAGTCCAAGCACCACTCTGAGTCCGTGCACCCAGTCCAAGTGCTGCTCTGTCCGAATCTGTGCACCCATTCCCCAACAGCAGCTGCTACTCAGAATCCAATACCTACTTTGCTCTCCCTGAAGGGCTGGGAGGTGAGGCTGGGCAGGGCAGGTGCAGGGTGCCTGTGAGATGCCCTGTTGAGCAGGCTGTGCACTGGAGTAGCTGGTGTTGCTATAGCAATGAAATTCATAAGGTAGACAAAAAGAATGTAGAGTTAGATGAAGAGGGACCAGAGGCTTCACCCTGACATCTTAACTACATCATGGACAGAGTGAGCTAGCTTATGGTGGGAAAGGAAGAGCGGTAGTAAGGCAGGGAGAAAGGTAGGAGGAGCTTAGGGAGGTGGGAGTCACAGTCAGTAGAGAAAGCAGACGTTAACAGCTCTTAAAATGGCAGAGAAATCCAAGCCAGATGAAGATTGACATGCGCTTGGTTTAGTGGCTTTAATGTTGGGACTTTTGCAGGTCATAGCCGGTGGAGAGAAGAATGGCCTAAGTAGTAAACGAGATGAAGAAAAGCACTAATGGGAGGGGAAGAGATGATGTAATTATATTTTAATTTTTAAAAATTGGAAAAAAAATGCAAATAAGAGCACTTACCCAAAAAAATAAATATTTTTTTTTAGAGACAGGCACTGAGAGTAGGCAACTCTAAAATAGTTTGATCAGAGGCCCAGAGAGGTGACTCAGCTGCTAAAGAATATTTGTTGCTCTTGTGGAGGACTCAAGGTCAATTCCCAGCACACACATGGTGGCACAATTATCCCTAACTCCAGTTCCAGAACATCTAACACCCACTTCTGACCTCCACAGATACCAGGCACACGTGTGGTACGCAGATACACATTCAAGCACAACACTCATACTAAAAAAATCTTTAAAAAAAAAATGCCAGAGAGGAATGTTATGTCAGCCATGGGTGGTGATTTATATGCTTGTCCTTGTTTATAAGGTAACATAGCATGAGAGTTTGTAAATGCATTTGGGAAGGAGCCCACAGAGAAGAGGAAGGTAGAGCAAGGAAAAGACAATGGACGGCAAAAGTCTGTACCCAAGGCTGAAGATGGAACCTGGGTTTAGGACGAAAGGCTGAGCTTATATGAGGGGGCCCCCTCTACTACAACAAGAAGAAAGGCTTGGTGTAGAACCTTTACACCTAGTGACAGGGAGGCTAGAGACAAGGCAAGGATTGATTTGAAGAGTGGGGAGAAGTTCTCAGAAGGTTTGAGAGGGTTGGAATGATCAGACAAACAGCATGATAAGCAGGTCAGCATGACATTTGAGGTTGTTGGCTGTGGCCCTCCTTTGTCGTTTCCTCCAAGAGCTCAGCTGCCCACTCTGGTTCAGGCTCAGGTGAGGGAATTGTTAGCACAGAAGAGCAAAGGAGTCGAGAGCCTGGTCCAAATGATGCATGATCAGAGAGAAGGACAAGNAACCAATCAGCTCCAGTCCCTTAAGGAAAGGAGGTTGGGTCTGAGATCTGGATACTCAGAGGTGAACTTTAGGGCCATGGGTAAGCCTGAAAGTGGTGGAGGAGAGCAGAGGTGAACACCGTGAGAGTATTAATACCAAGGCCAAGGGATTAAGTGGCAAGGTTAATGGATGGGCCATTGCTGTGAGTGAAGCCATCCAGGATGTGGGCAGGAATTAGGAATGCAGCTTTGTGAAGACACGGGGCCAGGCGCTGAGAGTTCTAAGAGAGTAAGGGGCTGGGAGATCAAGAAGATGGGGAGCACCAGAAGAAGGGAGTATGGAAAGGAGTATGTGGGGGGCCAGAGGAGGGTGATCAGGTAGAAGGAAGGTTCATCCTCGCCTCTGGGCCCTTGGAGAACATGGGTGAGAGTCAGCAGCCTCACCTCCCAGCCCTTCAGGGAGAGCAAAGTAGGTATTGGATTCTGAGTAGCAGCTGCTGTTGGGGAATGGGTGCACAGATTCGGACAGAGCGGCACTTGGACTGGGTGCACGGACTCAGAGTGGTGCTTGGACTGGGTGCACTGACTCAGAGTGGTGCTTGGACTGGGTGCATGGACTCGGACAGGCTGGTGCTTGATTGATGAACCAGCCTTCGATTCACTCAGCTTGCTGGAGTCTGCAGTTTCCCAGGACCTTGTGGAAGGGTTTGAACTCAGCTTAGAGGTCAGCTGCAGGAACAGCAGAGCACTTAGTGGCGCACTGGAGTGATAATCAGTCCTCAAAGGAATGAAGATGGAAAGAATGAGAGACACAGTGGATTTTGCCTCAGTTGTTTCTTTTTGAATCTGTAAACCAGGGCCACGACCTCATCGCTTTCTTTTCCATGCCAGGATTTCCATCAGGGCAAGGTATCCAAGCCTCCAGCCTCCTCCAAATAAGCTCTTGTGGGCCCTGTGCAGCTCTGAATCTCAGATACTAAGCTTGTCCTACCTCTGTCTGTCACCTCTTCTAGACATAGGTTAACTCCTTAGCCTTAGTTTCACTGTCTATAAAATGCACCTGTCTCTCACTGCAAGGAAGAGGTGGCTTACACACAAGTGCTTTCCACGTTGTGAAACCCTGTGTGAATGTGAGGGAGTTCCCTTGTTCATAACCCCCGGCGTGCCTCCAGGTACACCCACAGCTCTCTTATAGACTTCAAAAGATTGTGAGTCTCTGCCCCAGAAGAGGTTATAATTTTGTTTCGGAGACAGACAAACACATCCAAAACCATTAGAGAGGAATGCACAGCTGGGCCTGATTAAGTGCTAAATTGTTAGGTGCCTACAATAGGAGCTCTGAGATCAGAAAAGGAACAATTAGCCAGGGTTGGGGAAGCCTGGGAGGGTTCCTGGAGAGGGTAGTGTGGAAGGTGCCCAGATTGNTCAACCAGCTTGAAGAGGACATTTGTAGATAGGCCCGCTCCTTTGTGACCACAGTGTGGCATGGGTCTACGAAAAGATCTTAGGTCATGGGTTTCACTATACCCTTTTCACTCAGCCTATTGCTGTTTGTGGGTCCCTGGCCCCTCTCAGGACTCAGAGCTTGGGCCACAGGGCATTTTACACTGTGCCTCTTGTATTTGGCTCTCCTGTCCTGGTGAAGAAACCTAAGATGACTCTGCACACATTTCCTGTCCACCAGAATAATTCTGCACACATTTCCTGTCCACCAGTGCCGCAGACTGACTCAGTCGGGTAGGAGAACCGGGGGTCTCTGGTACTCAGGTGGGTGAGGATCGACGAGATGACAGAAAGCCACAGACTCAAAGGAACTGTGAAGCTGACTGTGTTTAATGTTGCTAAGCACAGCGTTTTTATGGACAGTTAGTAAAAAAGGAAAACTTAGAATTGAATACACAATCTTCACGGACATGTACTGTCCCCAATAAATCAGAGTGTACCCTGGTCACGCTCAGATATCCCCAAGAACAATCATTCAGTATTGTGTAAAATACATGAGAAACTTATTAATCACAAATGTAATAGACAATAGGGGAGGGAGTCCATGCCAGGTGCCCGCAGCTTGTGTGGTTAACACTTGAAAGCCCTTAGTTTCTTCTTAGTCTTTTTGCTTTTGAGAAAGAGGCTATAGGCATTCTCTATCTTTTTTTGTTGCCATAGATCACCCCAATCTTTTTATTGTATATGTTTTTCTGGTATATATTTCTAATATTTCTTACCTCTTCTCTATCTATTATAATTTATCCATTCTAAAGCTGGCATAAGTTGTTTTAGTATG
>LZPO01027385.1:723508-739749 GCA_001675575.1 Neotoma lepida | reverse complement strand
CAGTCTGGGAAAGCTGGGACTCACACTGATGGTCAGTCCCCAGTCTGGGAAAGCTGGGACTCACACTGATGGTCAGTCTGGTGCTGTTTCCACTATACATATAAATATTCACTATTGGCCACTTCCTCGCTTCCTGCCCATCTCCTTCATTTTATGTAAATGAGATCTGGCTAACAATAGCTGGCAGCTGTTGGCCATGTTCCTGAAATCCAGACACGGGGACTAAAGCTCTTCATGGCCTATGGTGCCTAAAGGAGATAGGGGTCAAAGATGAGGGTTTCCTCACACCCTGAGAGGGAAGGGCCAAGGCCACAGCACACTTCTTAAGCGTACTGGTAGAAAGGACAGTGTTCCCTGTTTTCCAAATGTTATTTATTATTTTTACAATCAGCATTCATTGTTGTTTTTAAATGACAGCACAGGCAATTGGGAATAATGGTTAAAGAAAAACAAGCTTTGTCAGTGTGATCAGAAATCAGCTGGATGTGCCACTGAAAAATTAGGCAGGGCTCCGTGAGAAATCAACTTCCGTTTCCTTTAGGCTTGGTTCGATTTCAAGGTAAATTTCTATGTAAGGCCACAACTTGGCTAGGAAAGGCACTGCATTTACAAAAATTAAAGATTATGCCAGGCAGTGATGGCACACACCTTTAATCCTAGCACTTGGGAGGCAGAGGCAGGTGAATCTCTGTGAGTTCAAAGCTAGCCTGGTCTACCAAGTGAGTTCCAGGACAGCCAGGACTGTTACACAGAGAAATTTTGTCTCAAAAAAAATTTTAAAAAAATAAAAATAAAGATGGGCATGGAGGTCCACATCTGTAATCCCAGCATTCAGGAGAGGAACCAAAACTCTGAGGACAGCCTGGGCCACATGGTGAGTATGAGGCCAGTTTGCTATCCAGAGAAAGACCCTGTCTGAAAAAGAGAGAGAAAAACATTTGAGAACGGGAAGAAGCTACACTACTTTGGGGTAACAATCAATGAAACAGTACCTGTGTCCTATGAGCAAGACAAAGAAGTGTGGAGCTGGTTCTTGCCCTTCACACATCATTGTGTGATTGCCGCTTTATTCTTCCGCAGTCTGCACTGCGGAACAGTGAGACAATGGGATGTCCGGTCCTCTGAGATACGGCACATCCTTTCCATTTGGAAAGGTTCCCATACACCCTTTCCTCAGACATTTTTAAATATGTTAGTCTCAGTAGGTGTCCTGTATCCCAAGATGTCAGAGTTCATGGTATTGGAAAGCCACTATTTTCCCTTTCCTGTGGTCAATGTTGCCCAGATGGCCATTACATAAATGATTGTCCTTCAGATGGCCAGGCACTGTGAGAAGACCAGACCCTCCNAGTTAACAATGGAGCAGGCAATCTGCCTCAAGAATATGAAGTCCTCTGGCCTAAAGTTAAACATGTTATCCTGTGCGTAAAGGGACCCCAGGTCCAGTTTCTCCCTTATTTAGTGGCAAGAGCCTAGCTGCTGGGTTACATCAAAAGTGGAGAGTTATTGTAATTTGCTCCCAAAAGGCACTTTTAGGTCTCCAAAAGGAACTTATAATGTCTACAGCTTATAACACGCTTCCCAGTAGCTTAAAAAAGGCCTTGGAAGTGTCTCAGGTATTAATTCAGACCTCCCCTCCTGCAAGGGTGAACGCCTACCACCCTGGGAGAAACTTCACCTAGATGTCACCTTAATCTCTTGGTGAGTGAGTCTTCCAAGGACTTGGAAATTTGACTTGGAAAACTGTCATGTAGAAAGTGTCAGCCATAGTCCTACAAGGGAGACGATCACTTTCTGTTTCAGACACTGTAAGCCACATGTGTAGGATGCCTAGAGGCATTTCTTCCAGAAGCTTTTCCTACAGGCCATAGCTCCAGTTTACATCAAAGAAATTCTGTCCCCCAAGTCTACCCAGGCAGAAAGCGTATCTGTGGCACCCAGCAAGGAAGATGCAGTTCACCGTCAGAAAGACAGGCACTGCTCCATGCAGACTCCACGGCGCGTCATTCCCTGCATCCAATGTCGGTAAACTCACGTCACTGGCACAGAATCACAGTCACCACAGCACTGTGACAGCACTCTACTTGCTCTCTTGCTCTTGCAGGATATTTCTTTGTTCATGGAACTGAGCCCAGCCCTGGTCTAGCCACCAACTGCTGCCAGGCATTTANGAAAAAGGGAGCCATTGTGCCCAACAGGATGCACACCTTGCTAACCTGTCTTGTCAGCTGAAACACAGGTTGCTTCCTTGGTTGTGTGCGGATCAACAANATCCTCAACAAATGTCAAAGTGCTTTGTATTTTAAAAGATCTGTGTGAACAGCCTAATTTAGGAGTTACTTCATCCAATCTCATTCAGTAAGTATTCCCTGAATGGCTGGCTTGTAGGCAGTGGTGCCATATGCTATTAGCTATTATTATTATACTATTAGGCCAGAGCCCAGGCATGTTGGCTATGGGTTCTGCCATGGCTCATATCCCCGACATCTAGGCAGTGACTATCTGTTCTTCTCTGTTTTAATACCTTCTGCTCAACTCAATCAGCAAACACTCCTCACTTCACAGAGGCCAGTTGGCCAGGAGGACGTTTTCTCAAACTGGCCGAGTAGGAGTTGAGGGCCATTGGTGGTAGGAGAGAAGGGAATCACTTCTTCAAAGCTAGGATAAAGCCAGCATTGTGGTCCACACCCTGACTCAGGAGGAGTACAAGTTCAAGGTCAACCAGGGCTACCTCGCTAGTTCCGACCTGCTCATGCACATACGCACACACACCAAAAGCCAGTAAATGAACCGTGTGAGAGCCAAGAGAAGAAAGCCTTGACTTGGGGGCCTCCTTCCTCAATGAAGTCTGCCTCCAACTGCTTTAGGCAAGAAAGTTTTCCATCTGAACTAAAATTAGTTTCTTGGGATAAAAATGCTTTATTTTCAGTGTCTTATTACATGGTCACAGAATAACGACCTAAAAGTTTTTCAGGGTAAGAAGTCCTTGGTCTGCTCTCACTCAGCAGTTAACTGGAATTAATGTAGCCTCTGCAGGGTGGGCTAAAGACTTCTCTTCCATCCCGTTTTCTCTTTGTAACTGATGAGCTCTCAGATTCGAGGCTGCTGGTCGGATCAAGCTGTGCTCTTGCAGCTTGGTGTGAGGTTAAGGAGTAAATGGAAGTGGCAGGATTATTTTTATTTTTACAATAATTTGCCTTTTCTGAACATACTAATGGGAAGAAGTACATTTCAGATCTACTGAGAAGGGCACTAAGTGGCCTCAAATGATCCTCAGCTTTCCCTTGCCTCTAGGATTAAAATCTTTTCTCAGCAAGTTGGGGCATATTGTGCTGAGATTCTGCCAGGCAGATTCAATAGAAGTCTGTGATGGAAACATCACATTTCCTACCTAATATGCAAATGGGAAAACACAAGACCTGAGTTCATTTGCGCTTGCGCTTGCCTTTCTCCCCTCCCCTGGTAACATTTAAATACGGACTCTGTTTGTTTCTTTAGCCCTGGCTTCTGACAGCAACCATTTAAAAGAAAGAGCCATACAGCAATTATTAATTTTGCATGGGATCAACTCAGCTTTCATTTGAGACGCAGTTACATGAAAACAGACTGTGTTAATTTCATCCCTCTGGGGTTGCTTGGCAACAAGGCCTGGTTCCAGACCATCTCTTCTTGGCCTGGAGTGATCTCTTTGGGGTGTCACTCAAGCTAAGGCTATCATCACCTATTGCTGCTGCTTTTGAATAATCTCCCCAGTTCTCAGGATAGTCCAGGGCATTGGAAGCTCTGCTCCGGTCATGCTGGCTGAGGTCTGGGTAAGACCTGCCTATGTCCGTACAGAGAATGAACTGGGCCTGGAGAATTTGGAATTTGTGCAGTTCAGGTTAGATAGGAAAGAGAGAGCCTGAGGTAATGCTGAGGAAAATGGGGCTTAGATGGAATAAAATTGAAGTAAAATAAAATAAGTAACTACATTCTTGTTTGAAAATACTTGAAGTGCGTGCTCAACCACTGAGCTATGTCCCTAGCATATACTTCTAAATAACCAACAGAGGTCCAGTGTGCACAGGATGCTGGTTTCTGAATGTGTGCAGAAAGTGAATGAAAACATTTTTGCTGGATGTGGTGCATGCCTTTACTCACAACACTCAGGAGTCAGACAAAGGCAGATTTCTGGGGGCGCAAGCAAAGTCTGGGCTGTGCTATGTAGTGAGACCCTGATCCAGAGAGATCTGTTTAGGGCACTTGTTGCCCTGGCAGAGGACCCAGGTTCAATTCTCAGCACCCACATGGAGCCTCACAACCATCTGTAACTCCAGTTCCAGAGGATCTGATGCCCTCTGCTGAACTCAGTGGGCACTGGGCACACATCTATTGCACATACATACATGCAGGCAGAACATTTCTACACATAAAGTAAAAACTTTAAAAATTTTGAAAAAAATAAGACAAAANGCATTTTGTTTACATTTGCATAACAGAAAGTACTGGTGGTCACATGTGAATGTGAGGTCAAGTGATGTATAAAGAAAGGCAGAGGTCATGACATGGAGCAACAGCAGGATATCCAAGAGGAGATTCGGTGAGGGTCCAGTGGTGATGGTGTGCCAGAGGCCTTGAACCAGACCAAGGGCTTGTTGCAGTGAACATTTTGTGGGTGGGGCTGGTTGGACAAAAGGGTATACTGGGTGACACACCTCAGCTCCTGATGCCACTAGGATGAATGAAGAGGTATTGGAGAGACAAGGAACAAGGTGTTTTTTTGTTTGTTCGTTTTGTTTTAATTGACTTTGGGGGGGTTCTTCTGGTGGGGGATGCTGCAGGGGTGAGGGGAGGATATGGAGGGTCTGGGAGGTGAGTGGGATTGCAGTGCATGATGTGAAATTCCCAAAGACTCAATAATTATATTATAAAAAAGAAGAAGATGGGCAGAGGCAGCTGGGTGTGGTGGCACACACCTTTAATCAGCCAGGTCTACAGAGTGAGCTCCAGGACAGCCAGGACTACCCAGAGAAACCTTGTCTCAAAAAACAAAAAACAAAAAACAAAAACAAAACAAAACAACAATTAAAAAAAGACTAGCAGAAGAAGCTACAAGAATTTTCACCTGTTCTTTTTAATATTGTTTTACTTTTAATCCAATAAAAAAGTTACTTAATATAAAAACTTTAAAACCCTGTCTCTAAACAAACAAAAATCCTTTAAAAATAAACATAAAGTTTGCAAGCCAATGCAACTTTTTAACATTGAAGGTTACAAAGATCACCTGAAGGGCATACGGAGCCAGGGTTCTTTTTACTAGTCTCACTTTTGATAGTGGTGGTGGTGGTGTGTACGCATGTGTGCGTGTGTGCACCTGCGTGCATTACTTCAAAATTAAAAGTTAAAAAGGTATTTCCAGTATTAACAACCCAAACATATTTTGTACAAATTCCGTGCCNTTCTTGGCAAAGGAAGTCAGTTTGGCTGTTTTGAACATTTTGAGTGACTTGGTAGATGAACATATAAGCTACAGAAAAAGCCTTGNGCTAAGAACATTAGCCTTAATCAGAGTGTGGCTCCATTCCTGTTCCGTGTGGCTTCAGCTCTGATTCCTGAAGATGACAGAAGAAATAAAGGACAGCCTCCCCAGGGAACAGACTCTGAGTGTAGAATGATCTTGATAAAAGCATCGCTCTTCAAATAAGCCTGAGTGTGCCTTCCTGTTCATCGCTCAGCCTGCCCTCCAGTCTCTGCGGCAGCCAGCCATTTCCTCCTCAGAGCTCTCTCCTTCTGACTTAATTCCTGCAGGGTCATTATCACCACACATGGCTCCTCTGGTATATACTTTTTTCTTAGGTTTTATTTGAAAATAATTATACATGCACACCTAATTACAAACAAAAGTTCTTTAGTCACATTCTGCATTCCATCCTGGAATCCTTCAACTTCCCAAAAGGCTTTAAATTTGCATATATTAAGATTTTCTTAGCCAGTTATGGTGGCCCANGCCTTAATCCCAGCACTCAGGAGGCAGAGACAGGCAGATCTCTGTGATTTTGAGGCCAGTCTCAAAATCACATAGTCTACATAGACTTCCAGGACATAGAATATGCCAGGACTGAATACAGAGACCTTGGTTGGTTGGTTTGTTTAAAAAAAGGTTTTCTTAGGGCTAGAGAGATGGCTCAGTGGGCAGAGTGCTTGCTGCAAAGCACAGGCCATAAGGATCTCATTTTAGATCCTCAAAACCCATGTAAGGTTGGATAGANTCTCGTGCATCTGTAATTCCAGCACTTCTACAGTAAGATGGGAAGAAGAGGTAGGAAGCCCACCCCTAGAAGCTCATGGACCAGCTAGCCTGGTAGTTGGCATATGCTGTGGGGAACAAGAGAAGAGACTGCCTCCAACAAGATGGAAGGTGAGACCAACACTGGAGGCTGACCTCTGACCTCCACATGTACACCTGTATGAATACACACACACACACACACACACACACACATACACACACACACACACCTTTTAAAAAGGTACTTTTAAAAAGGAGATTTTCCCTGTGATATGAAGTTCCATGGGCCCAGGAAAATGTTTAATGTCTCATATTGACCATCACAGTGTCATACAGGCTAGTCTCCTGGCTAGTCTCCTGGCCCTGAAAACATGTCCCAGTTGACCTATTCAAATCTACCCAACCCCCAGCCTCTGGGAGCTACTACTGTGTTTGGGTTCTTCATAACACCTCTGCAGACTTTGTCTTCTTGGCTTCACACAGAATCTGGCTTTTTGCACACTGGCTACCCTCACTTAGATGTATGAATTTAATACTCTTCCACCTGTTGAACAGTTCTCTCTCTCTCTCTCTCTCTCTCTCTCTCTCTTTTGGTAATTTCCACCATCAGTTTCTTTGATGGTTGCTTAAATATTCTTAAGACAAACACAAAAGTTGCCACCTCCTTATTACTGACCCGTCCGACTTCTAATTCAGCAGAACACCATTCATAACTAATTTGATGGGAAACACGGAAGCCTTATCTTTCCAGTGTTCTTACCGTTGTCAGGGCATGGAAGTCTCAGTAGGTTTTCCTGAGCTACAGGAAGAAGTGAGCGTACAGCTTAGCCATCCTCCGCTTACTTCCCAGGGAAACTAATAGAAAAGGGCAGCGGTTTCTCTCAGAAACTTACAGAGTACAGTCTGCACATACATATGACTTTAAGAATAATTTAATACGTTAACCTCAAGATTGAAACTATATTCAAATATTATTATTTTAAATTGAAAGAAACAAATCCTTGTAAGACCAAAAGAATCTACAAGCTACAAGGTTGGCTTATCCCTGTTTTGTTTAAACAAATACGTACCACAGTGTTTCAATAAGTAAGGCAAACAACATGAATATGAGAACTGGTGTTTACAATGTACCATGTTACACCTCAGTGGATAAATTAGACAGAAGTTCTAGTTAAACCTTCAGCCAACACCTTGACAAGTTGGTTTGCAGCCTCAGAAATGTTTCCTTCTCATGATGATCAGTCTGATGTTGCCTCAAGTCTCCTCATTGTGTTTTATGAATGACAATTTTGGTGGCCTCCAACAACCGCAATGCACAACTCTTACTCGGCAGGTCTCGATGTCAACAGCACTGTCTTGGTCTTTCTGCATGTGGAAGTTTACCACAATTGTTACTGTGATGATCTCCAACAGAACTTTGTGTCGGCTAGACCGCAGCAGAGCTGTCTGAGCAGCAACAGGAACTGTGACACCTGTCCAACATGTATGCTGGGGGCCCCCTCGAGGCCTGTGCACTAGACACCAAGCACAAACAGGCACCCAAGAACATGGGGCTCACAGAACAAGAAGGAATAAGGACACCAGCTCTGGGTTGCTGCCTTTGAACTTTTCTTTTTTCTTTTCTTTCTCTTCCTCCCTGTGCAATGTTTCCTTGAGGTCTAGTTGAGTCATTTTCTACATTGTTCTTTTTTTTCTTGTTACAGAAATCCATTCATATCGNTTACATATCCATTCTTTGGTGAAAGACATTTGGGTTGTTTCTACATTTTAGCAACTTTGAGAGGGAGAGCTGCTAAAAAAATTCATATGCAGGTTTTTGTGTAAATACAGATTTTTATTAGGAGTGCAATTGCTTGGTCATATATGATAGAGAATGTTCAGGTTTGTAAGAAATTACAATTTGCTTTTCAGAGCAGCCATAACGTGTTACACTCAGCTGAAGTGATAGTATTTCTTCATCTTGTCTAGTACTTGGGATTTTCACCAGTTCTGTTTTTACTTCATTTTGGAAAGCTANACACATTTTAAAAGCAATGGAGATCTGTTAAGTCAATTTGAGTTTTGTTTAAGTAAATCTGCTTCATCAAGTAAGGCAAATGCCAAAAATAAAGGTGCCTGAGAATAATGATCCTTGGAAGAGTAAAGCATTATTTTACCTCACAGATTTAGAGGGTCACCCCACTATCTTGGCCCTACACATCATAGCAGGAGCCAGTGCCAAGGTAAAGCCACTCACCTTGAGACTAGAAATCAAGAGAGGAAGAGGGGGTCCACCCCAGTGATCTAAAGACTTCCCAGTAGACACTGCTGCTTATCGTTCCCACATCCTGCTCAAACCTGAGGNGCACCTCCAGTACACAGTCCTTTGAGGGGTTAGGGTTGCGAAACGTATTTGAAGTCCAAATTACAGAAAACCAACAATTACTAGCATCTACTATACACCTAGCTCCAAGTTATACTCTTAGAATGTGGGGGAGCCCCTCTCCTGCTTGTGAAGGTCTGGGAAGGCAAGCACGTGACAGGAAGCCAGTTCCTCCAATATCAGCCCCCAGGACTCTACCAATGCATGAGCAATGATGTATGTTGGATGAGCCTTGAACCCCTAACAAGTGCTTTGGCTCAGGGGGAATAAAAACAACCCTTGAAAGGGTGAAGAAGGAAGCCACTGCCTGGATCTGTGGAGGCTCTTCGGAGGAAAAAGGAATGACATTTATTGACTGAGTCTCCAATAAGCTCAGATTACACCTGTGTCTCATAAAGAAGTAGGATGAGGCTGGAGGACTTCTGCCCACTTCTGCCACCCCTTCCCNGTGGATTCTGCTAACAAAGACAACTGAATTACTGCCCAAGTTCAACTTTAGTCTTGTATTTTCTTGATCTTGGTCTTTTTATTTTATTTTTGGCTTTGGTTTTTTTGAGACAGGGTTTCTCTGTGTAGCCTTGGCTATCCTGGAACTTGCTCTGTAGATCAGGCTGGTCTCAAACTCAAAGATCTGCCTGCCTCTGTCTCCCGAGTGCTGGGATTAAAGGCATGCACCACCTTTTGTTTCTGTACAGTTCATGGGAATGGGTTTCCATCTCTAAGGAGCAGAAGGGCTTAGATCAAAAGAATTCAGCTTAAAAACAAAAACAAAAGAACAACTCTTTCCACAAAGGTCAGTTTTGTCTGGAACAGCACAGAACTCTATGCTCGGGACTCCACGGAGCAATCATGTTCTCAGGGAACTTTCCGTCCTCCAACACCCTCCTCCACCCCAGCCCTTCCTGCTCTCCATCCCAGGGGATGTTGTCTATTGTTCCACCCCAGCTGGATCTTTAGAAAGTATTTATACCGCACCCTACTTCGAAAAAGCTTTGAAGAAATTTAAAAACTAAAATATTTTCCTCATTAATCAGGACAACAAAATTGAAAAGTAGTAAAACAGAAAAGTAGGCGGGACCAAACAAGCCTTTGCCTTAAGGAGCACTTCTAGCATCCAATCAGAAAGACAACACTCTATAGACAGGATCTGATTTTTCCCATGCAGCNCTGTCAAAGATCAGAGTATACTCCCATGTTTCCATTTCACTATCTTCTTTTCCAATTACTGAGCTCTTGCTGGCTTATCCACTTAACAAACATTTGAAAAGGGATTTTCCAGTCGTCTGGCTCCATGTGGGCTGGACTTTAATCAAAAATCTAAGNATAAAGTTTCAATCTCCAGGGTGTTTGAAGGTGGGGCCCATGGGCGGGAAAGGTGAGAAGAGGGTGAGATAGTATGTGAGGAACCCCTCCTCCTGAGTGAGGGCTGTGTGGAAAAACTCCACCTGCAAACCAGGAAGAGCCTTCTCAAGGAGTTGAAAGGCTGGTACTTCCTAGATACCAAAACTGTGAGAAGTAAATATGTATGGTGTGAGCTAATAGCTTATGGCACATTGTTACAGCATCCACAGCTAAGATGAAAGAACCAAGCAAAGAATAAATATAAATTGAAGCACTCTTGCTANCAAGTGCTGAGGGCCTTGTCTCTCTTGTGCACTGCACCTGGGGGTAGTGGAGACTGAAATATTGACCTAAATTTGTTGAGTGCTGTGGTGCTGTAAATAAGAATGGCCCCATAGGCTCATGGATTTGAATGATTAGTCACCAGACAGTGGAACTCTTTGATAGGTTTAGTCTGAAGTTTTCCTATCCCGACCGCCTGCTCCCAAATAATCACTCAGAGGCTTAGTATTAACCACAAATGCTCGGCCAATAGCTCAGGCTTATTACTAACTAGTTCTTACATTTTAAGTTAACCCATATTCCCTATTTATGCTCTGCCAAGTGTCAGTACCTTTATTAGCATGGCAGGCTCATCTCCTGCTCCCTCTGCGGCTGGCTGCCAACTCCTCTGGCTCCGCCTTTCCTCATCAATCATTTTCATTTTGGCTTTCACGNCTAACTTTATCTGTTCAGCTATTGGTCAGTCAGCTTGTTTATTAATACAATCATAGCAACATATATCTACACAGTGTACAAAAGGATTATTCCACAGCAGGTAGGATTAGAAGGATTAGGAAGTGTGGCCTTGTTGGAGGAAGTGTGTCACTGGGGGTGGGCTTTGAGGTTTCAAAAGCCCATGCTAGGCCCAGGTTCTATCTCTGTCTCTGTCTGTCTCCTCTCTCTCTTTTTTGCTCCCTCCCTTCCTTCCTTTTGGCCTGCAGATTAGGATGTAGCTCTTAACTTCTGTTCTAGCACCATGCATGCTGCCATGATCCTCCCCATGATGATAATGGACTGACCTCTGAAACTGTAAGCAAGCCCCCAAATAAATGTTTTTTTTTTTTTAATAAGAATTGCCTTGGTCATGGTGTCTCCTCATAGCAACAGAACAGTGACCAAGACAGAAGTTGGTACCAGGAGTTGGGTATTGCTGTGACAGGCCTGACCATGCTGCTTGTTGGCAGAATGTATATTTTGAGACTTTGGACTAGAAAAGCAGTTGAATGCTTTAAGCAAGGCTTAATGGACCATACTAGCAGAAGCATGGAAGACAGTGGTGCTAAAAGTGATATAGAATATGACTGCCTCACTTAAGAGGTTTCAGAGGGAATAATATTAATGGCCTAGAGAATGTTCTTATGATATTTTGGTAAAGATTGTAGCTGCTTTCTACCCTTGTCTAAAAAATATGCCCGAAGCTAAATTGAATAATTTTTGGATTAATGGTGTTGGCAGAGGAGATTTCAAGACAGCCCAGTGTTGATTGTGTTGTGTGATTATTAGTACTCACTCTTTTAAGAAAAACAGATTTGTGTTTTACTTATTTATGGGGGGTGGGGACACATGTGCAATGGCACTCCTGTGGAGGTCAGAGGACAACCTGTGGGAGTTGTTTCTTTACTTCCACCAAGTGGGTCCTGGGGATTGAACTCATTGTTATAGGCTTAGTGGCAATCACCTTCACCTGCTAGCCCAGTAATCACCCTTACGCAGATCTATAATGAAAAGGAGAGAACTGGACACGGATAAATACAATGTGTATAGCTTGAGGAGAAAAGGAGCACCAGGAAGTGTAATTCCTCGTGCTCAAGGAGATAAAAACTTTAAAGAAAAGCCTGATGTTAAATGGAATAAAGGGAGTGGTGACCTCAGGACAAGGTCAGCAAGCTTCCAACTTGTGAAAAAGAATTAAAGAAAAGCCTAGGCACTGAAGGAAACCATCAGCAATGGAAAGATGATGCAAATATAATTTAAAGAAGAGACTGAGTTCCAGCCCCATCAAGCAGCAGAACTTAGCAGCTTCAGCCTTGTGGTTCTGGCTTTAGAGTCAAGGATACAAGAAAAGTGTTGTGGGACCGCCCCCCACAGCTAAGGAACACCTCTGAGGCCAGGTGTATGTCACGGGTGTCTGTAGTAGTTGTTGTTGTTGTTGTTGTTGTTGTTTTTATTCTTGGGGGCCCACTACCCAGCTTCCAAATAAATACACAGAGACTTATTCTTATGAAGGCCTGCCCTTAGCTTGGCTTGTTTCTTGCCAGCTTTTCTAACTTAACTTAACTTACCCCAGTTCTCTTTAACTGTGTTTTGCCTCTGGGCTTTTTACCTTTCTTAATTCTATATGTCTTTCTTCCCTTCTTATTCTGTGGCAGTGTGTGGCTAGGTGGCTGGGTGGCTGGCCCCTGGTGTCTTCCTCTCCTCCTTTTTCTCATTCCTCTCTCTTCTCTTTCTTCACTGTTCTCTCAAGCCTAGATTTCTTCTACTTATTCTCTGTGCCTGGCAGCCCTGCCTATTTCTCTCTCCTCCCTAGCTATTGGCTGTTCAGCTCTTATTAGACCAGTCAAGTGTTTCAGGCAGACAAAGCTTTACACAGCTTTAACACAGCTTTACAGAGTCAAACAAACACAACATAAAATAATGCAATACATCTTTGCATCACTAAACAAATATTCCACAAAATAAACAAATAAAACACATCTTCAACTAATATTCCACAACAGGTGTCCCTGCATAAAGGCCTAGAGAGGCCATTGTGTGAAGCTGTAAAGGAGAAGCCTGGATTGCCTGGGAGAACCCAAGATGTTGGAGATGCCAGAGTCATGGGATACCTGCTGAGGAGAGCTGCTAACAGGGAGTGGGAACCAGCCCATGAGAAAGAAGTGTGTTGCAGTCAACAAAGCTGAATGGAGTTGGAGATCTGAAGAGCACTTTGACATCAGACATGGAGATGCAGAGTTTGGAGTTTGCCCAGCTGGTTTTAGGTCTTGCTTTGGTCCAGTATTTCCCTCACCATGCTCCCTTTTCTCTCTTTTANAACAGTAATGTATATCTTGTACCATTGTATGTTGGATGTATGTGATCTGCTTTTTGACTTTACAGGGAGTTACAGTTAAGCCATGAGTCTCAGAGACTTTGAACTTTGGACTTTTGACTGTGGTAGACCATAGGGACTTTTGCCATTGGACTAAGTGCGTTTTTGCATTATGATATGGCTACAAGCCTATGGGAGCCAGTGAGTGGAATGTGTTGTTTTGAATGAGAATGGCCTCTATAGGTTCATATATTTGAATGCTTAGTCACCAGGGAGTGGAACTCTCTGATAGGGTACAATGACTATTCTTGGTTGTCAACTTGACTACATCTGGAATGGGCTAAAATCCAAAAATGGAGGGCACATCTGTGAGAGATAATTTTTGCTTGGTTTGAAGTTAGCCTAAACCTTTGAGGTAGGAAGACACACCTTTAATCTGTGCCACACCTTCTCCTGGAAGCCTATATAAGGACATGGAAGAAGAAAGCTTTTGCTCTCTGCCTGCTTGCCCTCGTCTTGCTAGCACATATGTTGTGGGATATTTGTATACTCTGTGAAGGTGTATTGCTATGATTGGTGTAATAAAAAGCTTAATGGACAATAGCTAGGCAGGAGGTATAGGTGGGATTTTGGGGGAGAGAAAAGAAGAGGGGGAGAAGTCTAGGCATGTGGGAAGTGCCAGGAGACACAGAGAGGAAATGAGGTGCAAGATGGAAGAGGGGTAACACCATGTGACAGAACATAGATTAATATAAATGGGTTAATTTAAGTTATAAGAGCTAGTTTGGAACAAGCCTAAGGAACACAGCTGTCTGTTAATGTGACAGAGTACCTTAGAGAATCTCTTTAAAGAGGTAAGGTTTGTTTTGGCTTACAGTCCATAGTCCCTCGGCCGGGTTGCTGTTAGGCCTATGGCAAGGCGTAGGGGTGGGGTCTGCTGGAGGAAGCTGCTCACTTCCTGGTGACTGGGAAGTAGAAGGGAGCACAGAACAGAGGTCAAAATGTGCCTTTTAAGGCCAATGGCTTCTAAGTAGGCCTGTCTCATAAAGTTTCTGCTGTCTTCCAGAAGCACCATCAGCTAAGGAGCCTGAGCCTCTGGAGGACATTTCAAATTNAAATTATAATACAAAGTCATATGGGAATAAAGTGGTGTCTGGTGTCCTTACAAAGCAGTGATTCTCAACCCTTTAATACAATTCCTCACATTGTGGCGACCCCCAACCATAAAATTATTTTTGTTGCTACTTCATAACTGCAATTTTGCTACTGTAATAAATTATAATGTAAATATATGATNTGCAGGATATCTGATATGTGACCTCTGTGAAAGGGTTGTTTGACCCCCTGAAGGGNTCACAACTCACAGGTTGAGAATCACTGNATAGAGAGCCAATCCAGGCGAATACTGAGCAATGATGGGGGCAGGTTTCAGAATTTCACCACTGTGTGCTAAGGAATGCCAAGGTTATTAGTGACACTAGAAGCCCAGAGAGTGGAACAGATTCTCCCCAAAACCTTGGAGATAGTGTGGCCTTCCCCACAGTCTGATAATTATGAGGCAACAACTGTCTATTGTTTCAAAGTGTCCAATTTGTGATATTTTGTTACAACAGCCCCAGTGAGCTGGGGTACTGAGTGAAAGATGCCAGNCGCAAAGGGCAGTGGCCTGTAAGTGCCATCTCTACCAGGGGCTGGAATGGCAAAGAGGGAAGGGAGAACAGCCAGTGGTGTTNGGGGCGGGAGGAGAGAAGGACTGCAAGGAGAAAGACTTGGGTCATGATAGCATGCACTGGGGCTGGACTGTGGGGAGGCTACTGCATGTGATGGCCATTCTGAAGACCAGAGCTGGGGCTGGCGCTCACACAAGGGAGGCCCTGGGTTCAAGCCCTTAATACTAGCAAAAAATAAGTAAATAAATTTCTAAACTTATAAGAGGTGGATTTTTATTCTCTATAGATTATACTTCAATAAATCTGACCCCTCCTCCAAATCCAAACACCAAAACCAAAGCAACACTCTTGTACTTTACATCCAGATACCAAGGCAGCTGACTCCTCACTGTTAACTTTATATATATTATANGTAAGTGATCATGGCTGAGTCATTTGAAATGANTTGCAGACATCAGGTAGTTTATCGCTAAACATTTCAATATACATCTCTTAAGAATAATATTTTTCTTCATATCTAAGAAAAGCAACAATAACACCAATTACTTAATTCCAGAGTCCAACCTTCTCAATTAAACTCAAAATGTTTTGGTTTTTTGTTTGTTTTTTATTTTTGTTTTTGTTTCCTCTTTCTAACCAGGTTTCAATCAAGGATCCTAAGATGCATTTGAAGATGGGGTACAAATAACTGTAGCCCCAGCACTTGAAAGGTGAAGGTGTCAGAATCATGAGTTCAGAACCAGTAAGGCTGCNGAGTGGGGCACCATCTCAAAAACCCAAAAGCAAGCAAAAATATATTTCGTTGTTATATCTTTTCAATCTCTTAGTCTAGAAAAGTGGTTCTCAACCTTCCTAACACTGCGGCCCTTTAATACAGTTCCTCCTGTTGTGGTGACCCCAACCATAAAATTATTCTCATTGCTACTTCATAACTATAATTTTTCTACTGTTATGAATCATAATATAAATATCTGTGTTTTCTGATGGTCTTAGGTAATTCCTGCGAAAGGGTTATTTGACCCAAAGCGGTCTCGACCCACAGGTTGAGAACTGCTGATCTAAATTATCTTTGTATCTTTTTTTTCCATCATCATTGATCTAAAACAGTTGTCTTAATGCCCAGCAGTCTGAAGTTCTTCATGATGTTGTCAAACGTTTTCCTCTACCCTTGGGTTCCCCATAAGATAGGTGTTAGGACTAAAGGCTTGACTAGATTCAAGGGAAACACTGGTCAAGAATTACTCACAAGTACTAGAGACTTCATTGCCTTACTATTATTATCTTTCTGTCTTCCTAAAGNCCATTTTCTCACCATTTCCTCTCTCATTGCATAAAGGCCTTGTGTATCTGTGCAAATAAACCTTGCAGACAGTCTGGTATATCAGCTGGAGATGGAAGCCAGAGCATCAATAACAGTTTCTGCCCTAGAGAAGATGAGTGGATAAAATAGCACCCTTTGTCACCCAATAAGTATTTAGTAACTGCTATAAGAAATCAATTAAGATAAACATGGTCCTTGCCGGGTGGTGG
>LZPO01027385.1:706210-716274 GCA_001675575.1 Neotoma lepida | reverse complement strand
GGGAAACCGGACAAACTTTCGTCTACACATTCCAAGAAAGAAATGCTGTCTTTGTCATCCTCTACTCCCACACTGGGAGGTGTGACAGCTATGGAGACTGCTGTGAGCTCTTAATAAGGAGCTGTTTTTTATATATTAAAGAAGGGGGGCCTGTGGGAGCCCATTTTCAGGTTCCTAGTGGCTTTATCCAGCAGGTCTGCATAAAGAGGATGATTGGACCACAGGCCTGAGTGCAGGTGTCTGAGATGGTCTGCACTTGGCTGTGCTGGGTGAGGTCTTTTGCTTTTCTATAAATACCCTGGGGCAGAGACAGTCGAGGCCGGATGAAATAGGTTCCAGGCCATCTCGAGGGTATTCTGTATTTCTATCTTTTCTCCATACTCCAAAATCCTTCTATCTAATATTTCCTGTTACTCTCACCCAAGAAAACTCTGGGGAACTGTGGGGTTGGTGGGTAGCCGCCCCACAGTGCATCAACACCCCCTCCATCGCCTCTGCATCGGCTCCCTCCATGGCCTCTGCATCAGCTCCCTCCACGGCCTCTGCAGCAGCTGCTGCTCACAGGTTCCTGCTTGGTTTAAGCTCTTGCCCTGGCTTCCCTCAATGGACCATGATTCAGGATATGTAAACCAAACAAATCCTTTCCTCTCCAAGTTGTTTTTGGTTTAATCTCACATCTAACTTCTGGTTTACTGAGGATAGAGGAATTTTAAATCACACTGATTTGATGAAAAACTGTTGCCACAGGCTCACAATACATAGCTCAAGGGGAGAATATCTGCCTAGCTCACACAAGGCCCCGGGCATGGCACACGTGCACAAGTTCTAACTAGAGAAACTTACTTAGAGAATAATTGTCTGACAAGACCAGATGAAAGGAACTATAGATCCTGCCAGGCATAGTGGTGCTCACCTTTAATCTCAGCACTAGGTAGGCAGAGGGTAGGTTTACATAGAGTCTGGAGAGTTCTTGGACAGCCAGGACTACATAGAGAGACCTGTCTCAACGCTCCCACCCCCAGAAGAACTATGGGCCCTTAAGAAAAGAGTGTTCTTTCATTCCACTATCCCAAATAGTCAGCATAGATTAAGTGGTCCAAACCAATTCTCCACTAACATAAATAGCTTCTAAGAGTAATTATTAAAATTAAAAAAACATCAACAAAACAAAAAACTTCCTCTAAGCCTTAAGAGACAGAGTGAGAAGCCAGTCCCAAGTTTCTGACTCAGGAGTACCTGTTTGCACTGNCCAACACTTCACAGTGCCACTCCAGTAGTCACAATGGTACTGTGCAAGGCACAGTAAGAGAAAGGCTTTTGGTAACTAAGTCAGTAGAAGAAACAGAATATTCTACTCTCACTCAGGAGCAGGAGAGATGTCAGCAGGAGGTTAACGGGCCCAGCATGAATGGTCTGGTTATTTTTAGATACTTGAAGGAGGCCTTAATGGCCCAAACATTTCCTCTCCATCTTTCTCACCTTCCATCAGGAAAATAGTTATGCTAGAGGCAAGAACCAAACCATCTAGAGCCTCTGGGAGAAGGCACCGTGGGGTGCAAAAGAGAAGGGGCCTACAGGACAGGGAACTTGAGAGGAGGCAGGAGGTGTTTGGGGGTGTTGCTGGCCAGAGACTGGCTATAGTGCATGGCCTCCAGCCAGGTTGCACATGACCTTCAAGCCGAAGACTTTAGAGGGTTCTCAGATGTCTGTCTTTTCCATACACTCGGGGGCAGTCAGAATGAGATTAGAAAGCCTGAGTCATCCATCACCTTCGAAGATTCGGGTTCTCAATAGCCAATTGGAAGACAGTGGTGTTAAGAACCATCCCTGGGGGCTTCCAGTGCCTTCTGTTAAAGGCAAGCATGGTACTAGCTGCTCTAGATAATACATAACCCTCTCAACAACCCACAGAATGAGGTCACCGAGGCCTAGGGAGGGATTCTTGAGGATCTCAGAGCTAACAAACCAAGGCTAAAAGATAAACTTGGGTACACTGAAATTTTAAAGGGTTTATGTGAGCAGTGATTCATGAAACACACAGTGCCAAACCACAGAAGGAAAACTTAATAAAATGTTCACAGAAGCAAGACAAAATATTTGGCTGGTTAAGTGGAACATCCCTAGTTAAGGGTTGGCTGGAGATTTCTGGTTGGTGAATCTCTGGGTAGGATCAGTTACTGAGTTTTAAGTTTTGTTTTTCTAGACTGTGAAGAGTGAGGTATCTTCCATTCCATCTCAATCAAACTACCTTCTGGTTATTTTAAAAGAGTTTTCAGTTGTACTCTGTGATTCTGATGCAACTAACTCAACAGTGCTTGTCAAACTCTGTGAGGAAGGATATTTTTTTTAATTTCCACTTCATCACAGATTGATAACTTCGTAAAGTACAAAATGAAATAAAAGACACAGAAATAAAACTTAACATTATAAGTTATTCAACAAACTGTGTGGTAATGTTTCTAAACATGGATGCTTGTACGAATCTCATATTCAGNACTAGAACTGACATCCTAGGCAGGAGGGTATATCTGACTCATTTCCAGAATTTCNCCCCAAACATATGTGCCTGCTTTTTATACCAGATGATTCAGCAGGATTGGCATGTCCAGGAGACACTCCTCGGGGGATTCTGATGTCCATCCATAGTTAAGAAGTGCTCACTGGGTACTGCAGAGATGGCTCAGCAGTTAAGAACATGTGTGTTCCCAGCACACTCTGGGCAGCTCCCAACTGCCTGTAATCCAGATCCAAAGGGATCTGGCGCCTCTGGCCTCTGTGGACACTCACTCACATACGCATACTCACTCACACACACTTAGACATGTGCACACACAACTAAAATTTTTAAAAAGATCCATGCATTGCTCCAACACATTCCCAAGCTGTTGTTTCCACGTTGGTGTCAAGAATGCAAGGGCTTCCTTAAAGCAGGGAACAAAGATGGGGATCTGGAGGCTGGGCAAGAATGCTAGGGCGTTTAGGGATTCTGAAGCCATCCTCCCTAACCTCTGCATTATTACCTGGTACTATTTCAATATCTTTTCAGCTTAAAGTTTCTGATGTCTGGGGCCATAAGATGTTGTCTTAGTGGGTAATGGTATCAGGTCTAATGACCTGAGTTGCATCCTTAGGACCCACATAGTGGAATTCAAGAAAAAACTCAAGTCGTCCTCTGACTTCCACACATGCACACAATTGCACACACTAACATACAAATGAGTGTGATAAGATTATATATATTGGTGTCTGGAAAGGTTCTGGGAATAAAAAGTCTATAAACCATCTTAAAAGATGATGAATGGGCTCAGCAGCTGGTCATGTCAGGAAGGAACAGCTTCGGGAGAAGAAGCAGTCCACCATTTCACACCAGGGCCAGCATTGCAAGGTAACATTCACTGACAATCTCAGGGAAGCGAGCTAGAGACAGGTCAGTGGTACAGTACTAGCCCAGCAGACCTCAGTGAGAACAGGAAGCCCTGGTGTGTCCCCCATGAAAAAAAAAACAGGTGACCTGAGTCAGCCCAACAGATCAACAGGTTACTGGTGGTGGTGGAGAGACAAATAGACTGTTGGAGCNAAAATACAATTAGTTCTCTTCATTGCTCCCAGGAGTTCCTTTTGTATTGGTATCACCGGCGCATGTGCTCAACTCTCATGTTAAATTAGTTTCATGCACACGTGTGTTCTTTTCTCTTCCTCCACCAGGGTTTTTATTGTTTGTTTTGTTTTGAGATGAGATCTTATGTGGCTCCGGCCACCTCAAACTCTGTGTAGCAGAGGGTGACTTAAACTTAAGATTCTCTAAGATGACAAGCTTATGCCGCATAGCTGCTTTAGATTTCTTCCCTGCCCCCTTCCTCTCTGTAATTGAAAGTTTTCTCCGGTCCTGCCTGGCCCCAAGGTCCCACAGCTGCTTATAAAATAATCACTCAGAGGCTTAATATTACTTACAAACTGTGTGGCCATGGCAGGCTTCTTGCTAGCCAGCTCTTTTAACTTAACCCATTTCTATTCATCTATTAGTTGCCATCTGGCCATGGCATTACCAGTCTGCTGGCATCTTGCTGTTTCTTTGGTGGCAGCTAGTGTCTCTCCCTCCTCTCCTTTCTTCTCTCCATATATATCTGTTTGGATTTCCNNCCTGCCTCTAAGCTGCTTTGCCATAGGCCAATGCAGCTGTATTTATCAACCAATCAGAGCAACACATATTCACAGTGTACAGAAAGACATCCCACAGAACTTCCCCTTTTCTGTCTAATCAAAAGGAAGGTTTTAACTTTAACATAGTAAAATTACATATAATAGAATAGTTATCAAGCAGGAATTATAGTTATAATATCTAATCTATTTAATTAGCAAAATTAAAGCCACAGAACACGTGGCAACTTATAGATTAATAGAAATGAGTTGAATATGAGCGAGCTAGCAAGAAGGCTGCCATAGGCCGTACAATTGGTAATTCATATAAGCCTCTGAATGACTATTTTAGAAGTGGCCATGGGGCCAGGCNGGACTGGAGAAACCTTCCGGCTACACTTCTCCTCACCTTTTCAGACTAATGATTTGATTTTTTTTTAAAGCCAGATATGATGTTGCACACCTTCAATCCCAGCACTCANGAGGCAGAGGCAGGCTGATCTCTATGAGTTTGAGGCCAGCCTGGTCTATAGGTTGAGTTTCAGGATAGCCAGGGCTACACTGTCTCAAAAACAAACAACAAAACAAAACAATTTTTTAATTTATTATTTTATGTGTATGGGTGTTTTGTCTGAATTTATCTTTATGTACCAGAAACATGCCTGATACATGTAGAGGCCAGAAGAGGGTTTCAGATGCCCTGAAACTGGAGTTTTCATGTGGGTGCTGGGAATTGAACCAGAGTCTTCTGGAAGAGCCACCAAGGCTCTTAACTACTGAACCATTTCTGTAGTCCTAGGCTGAAGACTTCTTGGTGAACAATTGTTTCCAGGCTACAGCAAAAGCTACTACAATTTAATAAAAGACATAAAAAGGGGGGGAAGGGTGATTTTGCAAGGAAGAAAAAATAAAAATATGAAAAGATGCTCAACATCACTGATTGGAAAAACAAACCTTTGCCTCAAATTGGCAAAAAGTGTATTATCAAATATTGTNAAGGGAAAACCGCTATAAGCCACTTGTGAAAGTATAAATTAATTGGATTACTTTATAGTTCTTTCTGCGGTGTCTACCTGCACCCCAGGTTACAGGGCCCCGAATACTAGTTTCTGAGAGCTGACTGCATTAGTATCACATGAGTAGCTTGCAGGCAGCCACGGTGGAAGAATCCACACCAAGACAATGATTTTGGGAAGGCAATTGTTAAACATTTACCAACACCCCAGTGCCAAAAAAATCACGTAATCCACACTCTAGTTTGGCTCTAAAAAAGCCTCCAAAGTTTCTTGTGTTCAAACGTGGTCCACAGCTGCGTGGGCACCACCGGGAGGAGTTACGGCCGTTAAGGAGTGAAGCCTAGTGGGAGGAAATGGGCCATAGGAAAAGTGCTCTTAGGGGACTGTGGGCATTGTGTGCATTGGTCAGCTTTCTGTCACTGGGACAAAATGCCCAAGGCGATCAACGCAGGAGGAATGGTTTATCTTAGCTTATGGTTCCAGAAGTTGATGGCTGCCTGGTTCTGTTGTGAGGAAAAAAGATATGGAGGGGGAATGATTACTCCATAGAAAGAGGAGCAGAAAGAGTGGAAGGGGCCAGGGTCCAAAATCCTCTTCACAGGCATGTTCTAATATCCCAACTTTCTTTCGCTACTCCCCACGCGGGACTCTAAGAGCCATGCACAGTTAATTGGCTAGACTTCCAGGTGCAAAGTAGGTATGACATTTGAGCCATAAAGAACAGCACAGCCTTAGTTAGTGTGGTAACCACTTCTCTCTGAGGGCTTACTCAAGGCAACAGGGACTTGCTGGGTCTTGCCCATCCACAAGTTCCTGTGCTTTGCCCAGAGGGATTGAAAGTTGATTCTCCAAGGATGGGGATGAGGAGGCTTCTCCAGCTCTTGAGGGATCTTCAGAACCAAATCCCTTAGCTTTTTGTCCAGTCTCGGTGTACAGGGAAAGAAGGATGCCATTCGTTAAAGCTTGCATCATTTTCCTTATTTTNAAATGATACCCATAAGCATTGCTGAAAGGGCAGCATTCTGTCTCCCAGAGGGAGTTGAGCAGTCCTAACAGCTCTCTTACTTGACTCCCCCAAATTACCTGGTTTTTACCTCCTGACACTGGGGTGATTTCTCCCTGAATTTCCTCATCATCTCAGGTGGTAGTACAACGTGCAGAAGTCACCCGATCGATGGTTTCAATTGATCATAGATTAACCTGTAAGATGGTTCATAGGGGGCCAAGGGTACTCAGGGAGGGCTCTCACCGCCCACCTCTCCATAGCTACCGAGTTAAATCCCCAACCACCACAGGTACCTTCTTGGTCTTTGTGGGCCACCTGTTCTGGGGAATATTTGGAGCCTCCTCTGACCCAACAGCCTGGATCAGTCTGGCTTTAGGGAAGGAAGCAATGTTACACAGCTGACTTGCCTTTTTGTGCAATTACTAGCTGCTATTGGTTGATAAGCAAATGTCAACCCCATTGAGCAAAGTTCAGGTTTTTGTTTGGTTTGGTTTGGTTTGGGTTTTTGTTGTTGTTGTTATTGTTGTTGTTTGGTTTTTCAAGACAAGGTTTCTCTGTGTAATCCTGGCTGTTCTGGAACTCACTCTGTAGACCAGGTTGGCCTCAAACTCAGAGATCCACTTACTACTGCCTTCCGAGTGTTGGGATTGAAGGTGTGCACCACCACAGCCCAGCAGCATTTTTTTTTTTTTTTGAAAAAAGAACTCTTAGTCCTTCCAAAAATTTGCTTGGTAGTTACAGACATGGATCTCATAGCTAGCATCAGTTCTTTTTTGTGTGATTCCTTCTTTTGTGGATGGGCCTTGGCAGTTCTCAAGAAGTAGCAAGAGATGACTGAAGAACACCTTCCTTGCCAGTTGGGCTGGAAAGGCCACACAGCTCCAAGAAGGCTGCCACATAGTTGCCTCTGGTCTCCTCCCCTGGGAGGATTCAAGCCCTGGGGGTTCGCTTCACTGCGGAGCTCTGCTCGGTGAGCAGCTGCATGTTCTCTTAGCCAGTTATGTTTGGCTTTGTTTGGCTTCCATGGGAACACAACCTTTCCTTTTCTCAGTTCTCTGCTTTGACAACTTGTCACCAAGAACCTGAGCTTCCTACGATGAGCTGGATATGATGTACACAGATTTGTAAATACTCATCAGGGAAGAAGAAGTCTCTTCTGTGAAGACGGCGACCCCACTCGTTCCTGGGAGTGTACTCCTGTCTCACCTGAAGACCCAGAGACATTATTTCCACTTGAACTTGGTTTCTTTACCCAGCTGTGCTCAGATTTGTCCTATTTTTAAAACCTTGGCTCAAAGCCCTTCCTGAAGGTCCGGGTACAGTGTATTAATAGCTCTCTGCTGGAGCACCTCATTTAGGATGTACAAGGACCTAGTACTGATTCCCAGGACAGAAAACCAATCAAACCCCAATCAATCATCAATCAACCTACCTTCCTAGCTTCTGAATCAAGCATGGTGATGCACACTTGCAGTCCCAGACCTGGGAGGCAGATTGCTAGCTCAAGACCTGGGTTACAGAATGAGACCCTTTCAAAAAATAAACTAAAGCCCCTCCTGCATCTGGGTCCCCAACTCTTCTTTGCTGAATGACGTTCTCCCAGCAACTGTAGTTCTCCCTACTCAGCTCAGTGCGCGCGGGGTTCCTGACTCGTGTTACCTGTGAACACTTCACGTTGCTGGACTCAGCTCCCTGAAGACNGTTCCTAACGGCTGCAGCAAACACTCGTGTACTGACTCCAAGTGAGAGACTGCTGAGAATGGAAGCATGTTCCCTCATGTAGACCCCAGTGACTCGAGGGTGGACACTGCTGTGTTAACACCTTGTTTGTTTGTTGTTTTAATAAATTAAGAAAAAGTCACAGAGCTGTTCAGCTGACCAAAGTCATGTCGTAGTAAATAAAAGGCCAGAACTGGGCCCAGTTCATTAGCCCTTAAGTCTCTACATGTGTCTTTTTAGTTGTCACTAGTTTCCTTTTTAAATCAGAGTCTCACAAATGCCACTCATGTCACATTGCCTAAACTGTACATTAGACTTGTCATCCTCNTCTTCAGATGAACAAGCTGAGCTGGCCTGAGGAGCCCGGACAGTGCTGTGGTGCAGACCCAAGTCTCCAGGACTCAGCTGCTGTCTTCACCTCATCAAATGGGAACCATGGACTTGGTTAATGCTCAACTCAATCACCTTACCTCTTGATGTTTACAGCTCTCCTCAGGAATATGTGGATGTGTAAAGGGAATTTTGGTGCTCAGTGCATGGGGAGAAGGTACGTAGAGATGTAATAAATGGTCCCTGCCCTTAAGATAGCCCTAGGGAAGACACATGACAAAAAAGAGGTGTATTGATGTTGGGCACNTTCAGCAAGCACAGAGATGAGGTTGGTATGCTTCAAAGTGCTTCACAGAGACCACACATGAAATTCATACACAGACTCAAAGAGCTTCACATAGTTTACATAAATTCATATTAGACTCAAAGTGTTTCTTTCACACAGTCCACACATGAAATTCATATGTAAACTCAAAGTTCAGCAGTTAGGAGTGTGTCCTGGTCTTCTGGAACCAACACTTGTAATTCCAGCTCCAGGGGGACCCAATGCCTCTGGTCCCTTCAGGAGCCTGCACACATATACACATACCCAAACACAGGTAAGCACAGTTACACATAATTGAGATGAATAAATCTTTTATAAATTTAGTTTTGTGATTTGTGTTTGTAGTGTACGGGTGCATGGGTGTAGGTATGCACACATGTGCATGTATGCATAGACCAGAAACTCGGGGTGTTCTGGCCTATTACTCTTCCCCCTTACCTGAATTTCTTTGAGTAAGTTTCTCCCTGAACCTGGAGCTATNCTGGTAGCCAGCAAATTCCATTGACTCTCTTGTCTCTTACCCCACCCCACCTCCCCAGCATCCATGGCCAAACCCAGCTTTTTATGCAGTTGCTGAGAACCGAAGTCAGGTCCTCATGCTTGTACGGCAAGTGCCCTTACCCACTGGGCCACTTCTCCATCGCTCATTCTGTGAAGTTCTTAATCAATGGCTTTGTGATATGGATATGTTTGCAAAAGTCTGCTGGAAAATTATGCTGAGACCATCCTGAGTATTTTGGCTCATTAGGTTAAGAGCACTTTCCAAGTTTGTTATAAATGGTTGTTATCTGTCTAGGTTGTCATGAAACCCTGGGGGACAGGTGGTCACAGAGGTCCTTGCTATCTGAAAACTTCTGGCACTGAACAGAAGAGTCTGAATGTTAATGCATGGGTTTTTCCATTGAAGAGAATTTGTGGCTTTCACCATTTTTTTTTTACAAATTTATTCTTTTATTTATTAGTTATTTACTGTGTATATGCAGAGGTTGGAGGACAACTTTTGGGAGTTGATACTTTCCTTCCATCCCGTGGGTCCTGGGGATGAAACTTAAGTCATCAGACTTGGCAGCAAGCACCATTACTTGCTGAGCCATCGCCCTGGTCCTCACTGGATTCTTAGATTGAAATTGCAACTGTAAGAGCCACTAAAATAATGCTTTGGAGGGGTATCCACACATACAACTATATAAATGCACCTGTAAACCAAAATGTGTGTGTGCACACACTTACATGCACACACACACTTATATGCACACATACTTATATGCACACACATATGCACACACACTTATATGTACACACATACTTACATGTACACACACACTTATATGTACACACACATTTATATGTACACACACACTTATATGTACACACACTTATATGTACACACACATTTATATGTACACACACTTATATGTACACACACTTATATGCACACATACTTATATGCACACACATATGCACACACACTTATATGTACACACATACTTATATGTACACACATACTTATATGCACACACACTTATATGTA
>LZPO01027385.1:687143-701146 GCA_001675575.1 Neotoma lepida | reverse complement strand
AATATAAATGTAATTTTAAAAAATTGAGTATCCCTACTCACATCAAACCCAACCTCTAGATTTACAGAACACCAATTCAACTACATCAGTCAGTCCCAGCAGAATCTCACTAGGCTCAAGCTAGGCTCTGAGGTGAGACCCTAGAACCCTGCCCCACCTCCTCTCATGCTAAACGAATGCTTCACCTTGGAGCTGTTACACTGAGCAGCTTCCTTTTTAATTTCAGTAATTTAATAAATGTCCCTCACAATCTTTATGCATGCTAAAATATGGAAACCTCTCCAATGGAACAGATGTGAAAGTCAAAGAAGCCAGCAAGCGGAGACAGGCAAGTTTTTCTTTTTTTTTAGTCACCTTTTAAAATATATTTTTAATTTTCTCTTTGAGACTTTTGCACATGTATGCAATATCTTTTGGTAACACTGATGGGGAAACAGGAGTCATAAGGTCAGTGGTGAGGTTCTCCAGCACCTCATGTCAACACCNCTTCTTGGTGAACCTCAGTCAGGCTGCCTGCATCAGAGTGCTGATACTGTCTTCCACCTCTGACAGTCTCTTCAGGATTTGCTTGACTTTAACCTCATCAAATTCCAGACACAGAAATTCAGATTCCTGTAAAACATAAAAGGATGTTTCAGAAGAAACCTGCAAGATAGCTGTAGTGGTTTGAAACAGAATGGCCTCCACAGGGTCATATATTTGCATTCTTAATCCCCAGTTAATGAACTGTTTGGAAAGGATTAGGAGGTGTGGCATTGCTGGAGGAGGTGTGTCACTGGGGATGGGCTTTAAGGTTTCAAAAGCTCATGCCAAGACCAATCTCTGAGCTACTGCTCTAGTGCCTGTCTCCTGCCTGCCATGATGATCATGGACTAACTCTCTAAAACTGTAACGGGCCCCAAAATTAAATGCTTTCTTTTATAAGTTGCCTTGGTCATGGTTTCTCCTCGAAGCAATAAAACAGAATGTAAGACTATAGCTACGGTGTAGTGGATAGCTATTTTGGCTTTTAGCTGTAAGGCAGCCCCTTTAGCCAGGTAGCTAACACCTCCCTTTTAAGGCGTGGTCAAACCTGAGCCCCTTGAAAAATCTGGGATGCTACGTGATCTCTCTCTTGTGCTTCTCCTGCCATTCTTCGGGATCTCTATGGTCTTGGAAGACCGAATCAGATTTATTCACTGGCTCGTGTCGCTCTCTTGTTCGTCCCTGCTCCCTCCCCCTTGTTCCGTAAGTTGTTTCTAAAATAAAGCTATCTTGATAAAATGTATAAATAATTGAGCTGGCTGTATAATTGCCGTAATACTANGGCTCTTCATCTGGCATGAGCAAGCTCCAGAGGCCCAGGGTCCCAGTGCAGTGAACCAGACTCAGGCCTTTAAANCTATGCAATATTTTACCATGCAAAGCAAACCCACACAGTGTCCTCAATGTCACCCAAGTGTAAACAGAGACAGGTGCCACAGTTCTCATTATGAGAGGTTCTGTCTGGCAGCTCCATTAATGCTGGTACAAATTTAAGGTAAGTGCTTCAGTTTTGCTACATTGTGGACAAAAACTAGGGCACGAAAGGTGAACCTCCACCTGAAAAATTTTTAAATGGCACAGTCAGATACTGAGCTCCCAGCTCTGGCTGCCTTCAGGGTCAGTGCTGTCCCCACCTTATATAATGAAAGAATTGTGATTTGTCCCAAGTTAGCCTGGGCCAACTGTGACTCCATTACCTAGACATCCAAAAAATTACCAGATCTTGAAAGAGCAACAGTTATTTCTCGGGTCCTTCTCCATGCTGGAAGACCTCCCTCACAGGTCTCCTTCCAACACATCTCCTTCAATCACTCAGGGTTGGTGAGCCAATCTTAGGTTAGATGAGTATCAAAACAAGGTCTCTGAAGTCTGTGGCAGAGATCTCACACGCCCCAATAAATCCTGACTCTAACTGTCTTGGAAGAGATGGACAGATATGGGTATCCAAGAGTGTCAGTCTTTTCTATCCTCAAGAACAGTTATTGAGTAACTCTTGTATAAATGCTTAGAGGGTATACGTTCTGACAGCCTTGCTTTCTAGAAAATGAAATTAAGGTTCCAGGTATGTCAAGTGATATGCTTAATGGCCCTTTGTCTGCTAAGGGCAGAATCGCGGGAGTAAAACTCTTACCTGCACGTTTTCTTCTCTAAATATTAAAGAAGATCAGAACATCCTACCCCAAGAATCTACTTTGACACTGTTTGACTTGAAGGTAACTGAGAATCAACAGCTACCTTCTTGGAGTTTTTTCTATCAAATTAAAGCAAAAAACTTCTGAGAAATGAAGACCAGGGGAATTTTACGATGGTGAAAAGAAAAAGTTGACATAAAGTATACAAACTTACTAAATTAACCTATGTCTATAATGGTTTTTCTTCCTACAATTTACTGTTCCCAATGACTTCATTTATCACCCTTCATTAATAAGAAATATAAATTTCCCAAGTCAAATGGCTTCTGCAAGTTTTCAGGTTGTGTGTATATGTGTATGTGTGTAGCCCCTCTAAACATAATATTTAAAATATCAATGTCAATACTATTTGTAAACATATTTTTCCTATTAATGTTTTCTCAGTTTAACCCACAGGAGTCCACAAAGAACCTCCTATGAGGGTAGAGGACTTCTCTTAGGGTACCACGGTGGCACTTTCCAGCCCTGATCCAAAGGAAAAGGAGTGTCGACAAGCATCTTTACAGAGAGAGTCACTCCCTGTCAAGAATGTCCATGAGTTGATGGAGAAAATCGACTTTGTCGTTGCTAAACTACCGCACTAACTCCATACTG
The DNA here is from genome assembly GCA_001675575.1 of Neotoma lepida. Lineage (NCBI taxonomy): Eukaryota > Metazoa > Chordata > Mammalia > Rodentia > Cricetidae > Neotoma > Neotoma lepida. The sequence continues at coordinate 698,336 of LZPO01027385.1, read as the reverse complement.
ACGGCACTGACCTGGGGAATAAGCACAGACTACCGCACTAAGTCCGTACTGACGGCACTGACCTGGGGAATAAGCACAGACTACCGCACTNGGGAATAAGCACAGACTACCGCACTAAGTCCGTACTGACGGCACTGACCTGGGGAATAAGCACAGACTACCGCACTAAGTCCGTACTGACGGCACCCACCTGGGGAATAAGCACAGAGGGCAGAAGGGACTCGTGATGAAAAACTTCCACCAGGAAAAGCAGTTTGACTGTTAGAACCCTGTCCTCAAACACGGATTTGGACAGGAAAGGAGCTTAGAAATTCTGTCAAGTTTTCATTTAATTAAAAAAAAAAAACAAAAACAAACAAGTTTAAACAAGAAAAGAATATGGGGCTGAGAACGTAGCTTGGTTGGTCCGAAGCTTGCCTAGCACACACAAAGCCTGCAGTTCCATCTCCAGCATGTTTAAAACCCAGCACGCTGGTGCATGTCCATAGCCCCAGAATTACACGTTCAATATCACCCTTAACTACACAGCAAGTTTGAGGCCAGCCTGTGTAACAGGAGACCTCTCAAAATAAACAAACAAATAAATGAATAAATAATAAACAGATAGAGGCCAGAGAGATGGCTCAAGAGTTAAGAGCACTTGCTCGGCAATCATGAAGACCAGGGGTTTGGATCCCAGCACCTCCATAATAAGCTAGGTTCCCAGCAGGTGTCTGCAGCTCTGTCTCCTCGCTGGCATCAGGGATGACAGGAGGACTGCTAAAGCTTACTGCTGCCAGCCTAGCTGAGAGTGAGCCTCAGGGCAGTGACAGAGGACACCCAGCACCCTCTTCTGGCCTCTGTGTGTGCACATCTGTATGCAGACATGTGCCTATACTCACAAATACAAACATACAAAACAGAAAATATAAATAATGAAACTCCCCATGTTTCAAACTGAAGATGGAGTTAGCATTTTTTGTAAACAAGGGCAAATTTATGAAAAATTGGGCAGTTTAGTAGGTAAAATTATGAATAGGTCTCAGATTTGAAAGCCTTTTATGAGAACGTTAGTTTGAGTTTCAAATGTGTTTACTTAACGTTTGGCCTTGGAAAGAGCAGTCTGGAAACTAATGATTATTAATGAACAAATATGTAGTTAGGAAATTGGTGAAAGAGATTATGCCCACATTTTACTCCAGTGAGTCAGCTGCAGTACTATATCACCCAGGTTTGCACTTACATGTGAAGAGATTAGGATCTGAAGGATCCATCTTTGGAGCTGTATATATCAGTGAAGCTCTGTTACATATTTTCTTTAATAATTGGAGGTTTTTTGCATGTGTGTATTTAGGTGTAGATGTGCACATGTGCACATGCATGGGGAAGCCAGAGGTCAGCCTCTGGGGTTGTTCCTTAGCCATTCACCTCTCACTGTCCTGGAGCTCACTGAGTAGGCCGACTGACCAGCAAGCCGAGCAACCCCCGTCTGTCTCCTCCCAGCAGTGTGGTCACAAGCGGATGCCACCACACTTGTCTTTCTTCCAGGGGTTNTGGGTTCTGAACTCAGGTCTTCCCTGCACTTTACTGACTAAACCCCCAATCCCATAACTGATTTTTTTTTTTCAGACAGGGTCTCACTGTGTAGCCGTAGTTGGCCTGGAACTTGTTATGTAGACAAGGCTATCTGCCTGTCTCTGCCTTCTAAATGATGGGGTTAATGGTGTGCACTACCACATCTGGCCTTTAAATCTATTTTTACCTGATAATGGAAGCATAAAGAGTGTTCATATTTATAGAATACCATGGAATATTTTGAAACTTGCACATATTTGTAATGTTTAAACCAAGTCAAGCATATCTATCTCATTTCTTTANTGGTGAAACATCACCTTTCTTCTAGTCTTTTGAAAATGTAGTATATTGTCTATAGTTATTCAGCTGTGGAACACCTTACACCCAATTAAACTCTNCATCTTCTCCTTTCCCTGTTTTCCCCAGCCTCTGGTTCACCACCATTCTACTCTCACCTTCTGTGAAACTGACTTTTTGGTGCTAGGGACTGAATCCAGGACCTTATGTAAGCCAAGCGCACATTCTACTACTGACCCATGCTGACAGTGGGATCAATGCATGTGTGCAGGTGTGCACAGGCCATGTCACACACGTGGAGGTCAGAGAATAACCTCAGGTGTCAGTCCTCACCTTCCATCTTGTTGTAAATATGTTTTACATACTTTTGAGGGTGGGCACATGCTATTCCACACATGTGGAGGTCGGGGGAAAGCTTGCAGGAGTTGCTTCTGTCTTTCTATTATGTCGATCCTGGGTCTCAAACTCAAGCCATCAGGCTTGGAGACAAGTGTATTTATCCACTAAGCCATCTCCATAGCCTAAGCATAAGCATTTTTAAAAAAGTAGGTACTGCAGACAGAACCTAGGGCTCACAGCCCCAGCCTTCCATCTTGTTTTGAGACAGGGTCTCTGTTGTTTATTTTTGTTTTTTGTTGTTTGTTTCTGTGTATACCAGGCTAGCTGGCCTGCAAGCTTCCAGGGATCTTCTGTGTTTACTAACTCCCTGTAGGACTGTGGGAGTATAGATGCTCATGTTACATGCCTGGCTGTTATATGGGTTCTGGGGATTTGAACTCGGATCCTCATACTTGCATGACAGGCACTTTTACCCACTGAACTATCTTCCCAGCCTGGGATGAATGTTTTTTGTTTTTTGTTTTTTCTTTGTATAGCCCAGACTATCCTGGAACTGAGAGATCTGCCTGCCTCTCTTCCTCCCACTGCCTGCCTGAGATGAATGTTTTCATATGCCACTTCTGAGTGACAGGCAGTACTTTTCTTCCCATGCTTGACTTGTTTCACTTAACACTGTATACCCCAGTTCCGGTGATATTGCAAATGACAGGCTTTAGCTCTTTTTTTTCTTTATGGCTGACTTACATTTCATAATTGATATGTACTTCCCCTTATCCACTCATCTGTCAGCAGATACTTAGGTTATTTCCATTTCTTGGTTATTGTGAATAAGACTGTAATAAACACAGGAGTGCAGATGTCTCTTTGACATAGTGATTTCATTTCCTTTGGACATATGCCCAACTGCAGGATGGTATGGTAGATCCACGTACTTTTTTTTTCTAGATTCATTTTTATTTTATGTCTGTGTGTGTGTGTGTGTGTGTGTATTGTCGGCATGTATTTATGTGCACCATGAGCATGCCCAGAGACTGTGGAGGTCAGAAGAGGGCATCAGATTCCCTGGAACTGGAGTTAGGACATTTGTGAGTTGCCATGTAGATGTTGTGAACTAAATTCATCTTGTTTGGGAAAGCAACCACTGCTCTTAACTGCTGAGCCATCGTCCAGACTTCTTAAAGTAATATCATGTATGTGGCCTCATCAAGTCTTGGTCTTCCTGTCTCAGCCTCCGAGGTGCTGAGATTATGGGCTTCTGCCATCATGCCTAGCTTGGTGTTCACGTGTAACCTGCAGGAAATTTTGTTAATTTGGGTAAAGCAGAACTAGTTTCCACAGAAAAATGGACATAGTACTCAAAGAAAAACTGCTGAACAGTTTAAAGCCATCATGTTGAAGGTGGAACAACTTCACTGAAGCTTGTGAGAATCTAAATGACAAACTCTTAACATACTCATGAATGTTGGTACTTTATTTAGAAGTTCAAATTGGGGTATACCATCATTTCTGATGAAATACATTTTAGGTCAAACTTATTTGCAAATAACTTTGACAAACTGTAATATTTACACAAAAGGAACTGAGATTGCTTCCTCTGCCCCAAATCAAAGCCATTCGGCATAGCTTGACCATCATTAGTGAGGGGACCATTATGAAATGGCACTAACTTCCAGGACTTGGTAATGTACAGATTGAGATCAGGAAACATCACACAATACACAGAATAAAAGCCAGGAAAGGAGCACGAAATGACAAACTCCTTGGCAGGGGAAGANGGCAGAGTGGTATTGAACTAATTCTAGGATGGCAGATTTTCTCCAACTACAGGGATTGCCAATTTGCTCTGCCAACAGCAGTACCTGCCAGTCCCCAGCATCTCGAGGGCTGCCGTGGGTAAGCAGAAACAGGCAGAGAAGCCTCTCCCTCTCTCTAGAGGAGACAGACNGGGGAAGGAGGGGATGAAACGACCAAGAGGAAGATGATTTTCAGAAAGTACTGATTTGGGGAGATACAGTTTTAGATGACTGAGGAAAGGGGGTAGGGTCATGGGGATTGACTTTGTGGGGTCTCAATAATTACAGTTCTTTTTGTTTGCATTCCTGTGTTAGTCTGCTAGAGGTTCATACTGCAACAGACCGGATGGTACGCACAGCACAGATTTATTTCTTGCAGCTCGTGGAGACTAAAAATTCAAGACCAATTAACTGGAAGGTCTGGTTTCTCCTAATTCCATTCTTAACTTGCATCTGGCCATCTTCTCACTGGCCTTTTCTCTGTGAAAAGCATCTCTGGTGTTTCTATCTTCTCACATGGANATCAGACACTTTGGTTTCCAGCCCTTATCTATTAGCTTCCTTTTAACATCTTACTTCAAACATAGTTATTTTTTGAGGTGCAGAATAGACTTTAGTATAGAATTTGGAGGGGACACAATTTAGTTAATAACAATCCCCATTACTTAGAGGCCCTGTGTTTATCAAGGATCTGGTATTTGTGGATGATATGATGATAAGGTCAACAACCTCAAACTTAACTCCTAGCTTCCTGAACATATTATGCAAATAAGAAGTTCTAATAGCTAATTCAAAATAAGAAAACAAACTCAAAACAAAGCAACACTCTGCCCCCCAACCCAAACACACACACACACACACACACACACACACACACACATACACACCGCACGCACGCACATGCATGTTCTGTAATTGGCTAGGGCTACCACATTCTTACTGTCCTTTATTTTGAAAAGACATTTAATCTGTGAGTATTGCCAGAAGAAAAGCTTCAGGAAGAGGATTAGAAAATGGCACACAAGAGTTCTCTATTCCCTACTCTTAGGTCTCGTAAATGCCTTGCATGCATGTTGTGTCCCTAAGTCTAATCTCTTGTTCTGGCATACCATTCTGAGAGAAAATGTGAGTCTGAGGAAGGCAAGGGCTTGCCATGTGGGTGAAGNCAGGCTGGGGCTCTCTAGCTCAGACAGCAAGCTTTTGGAGGCAATGGGTAGAAGGTGACGGAGAGGAAACTCTATTTTGAGGGTGTGTGTTCTGACATCAGTGTGTACTGGGCCTTTGTTCAAATACAAAGATCAGCTCTCACATTAATGTGGTGTTTTATAGACTGGAAAGCCTTTCACAGGCATGATCTCAGTTGATCCTTTAACAGTCCCTGTTAACTCGGAAGAGACAAAGCCAGAAGTAAGCTACTTCGAGCAACTGTAGAATTGGCAGAATTTGCCCATNCGACCCAAAGCAGATTGTTTGGGCAAATCTGGCAAACTTTGACAGAAAATACAATGGATTTTATGAGCTTTGGTATACTCTAATCCCACTGAGATCTTGTTTACTTAAAACTGTCCACAATTCCACAAACTAGAGTTTCAAAATTCGAATCTTTGTGAAAGACAAAGGTAAGCCAGCTCCTAACCAGGGAGGCGCTAAGACCTTTCTGGTCCCCATCATTCATGTAGTAGCTTTGAAAGCTTCAGAAGAAGGGGAGAGTAGAGAAAAGTTTGTGGGGTGGGACACAGGGGACTCACTGTTGGCAGAAAGGAAACACTACAGTGACAGAAGAAGCGGGGCTGAGGGTGCTGTTCAGCTGGTGGGTGCTGGCCTAGGCGCAGGAGGCCCTGGTTTTCACTGCTAGTGACACATAAACTGGAGAAGGTAACACATGCCCATAACCCCAGCACTGAGGAAGTGAGGCAGGAAGATCAGAAGTTCAAAGTCACCCTCCACTACACAGTAAGTTCAAGGCTAGCCTAGGCTACACAAAATCCTGTGTTTCCACTACCCTCTGAAAAAGAGAGAGCAGTAGGGAGGCTTGTGGGAAAATGCTAGTGAATTTTTTGAAGTTCAGGGAAGACAAATTTATATTTAAAATAATACAAAATAACAATGAACAACAAAATGCCAAGCCTTGTACATACTTTATTTCACATTGGTGAAGATAATTTTATCCCATTTTATAGAAAGATAATGAGTAATTTGTGTAAAGCCATAGATGTAGTATGTAAGAGTCATTTTAAAATACACATCTAGCCAGGCATAGTTGTTCATGCCTTTGTTCAGTAATAAAGAGGCTGAGAGAGTTGCCATGTATTAGAGGCCAACTTCTGCTACATAATGAGTTCAAGACCACCCTGGGCTACTGAGAAAGACCTTGTCTCAACCAACCAACCAAGCAAACCCAGTTCTGAACACTTGTCATTTCACAATCTCAGCTTATATTTATATACTTATATATAATATAAACTCCACCATTGATAGTTACTAATGTTACTAATAGTTACTAACACCTGAATGTTAGTCTCAGATTCAGTTAACTTTAATAAAGACTCAAAGGAAAGTTCAGTGTTGTTAGTATGATACTCAAAGTCCATCAACAGTGTCGTCCCCACGCTCCACCAATCACTTTATTGGGAGTTGAGGATTCAGCTCAGTGGTAGTGTACTTGCCTAGCAAGTACAAGGCCCTGGGTTTGGTCCCTAGCATAGAAGAGGAGGGAAGAAAGGGATTAGGGGAGAGAAAGAAAAAGAGATGGAGGAGGAGGAGGCTGTAGGTGGGCAGTGAATNCGTCCTGGCTGCGTTTGAGCATGAGAGCAGTTGTTTGAGGGGAGAAGGCACAGCAGAGTTAATGTGGGCATGGGACCCAGGCTGCAAAGCAAGTTATACAAAAACTCAGTTCCTATGGCTTTTTATTCTGACTCCTTCTGTAGAAGGGATAGGGAAGATTCACTGTAGAGATGCCTGTTATNGTCATCAGGACAGCTAGAAGCAAGACTACCTTTGTTGTTCTATGAAGCAAAGTTTCAAACTTCCAGAATGAGATTCCTTCTCCTGTCACCCTACTTGTAAGTCAGTAGAACCAGAACACTGCTTGACCCTGGGGTTCTTTCCATCAGTAGTCCCAAGGAATCACCTATTCTGTCTTGTCATCTAAGAAAATCAAATTATTTATTAAAAACCAGATCAGGTACTTTTGGAATCTGAGAAGACAAATACATTAAATTCTGAACTTAAACTTTTAGTAGCCTTCATCTTTGACCCACATCCATCTTCCAGCGGAGCCAAGGATAAGATGATTGGGTGGGATGAGGGGCAGAGGGCACATTTGATAAAGTCTTGACCACAAAGTCAAGACTGACAACCATGTGAAACACAAAACAGGCAGCACACATACTATTACCAATAAAAATAAACAGTTCTATTCCATTTTTTGATTTGTTTGTTTGTTTACTTATTTTCAATGCTAGGGAGCAAACAGGTCCTCATTCCTGTGAGGTTAGCACTCTAGCTCTGAGCTCCATCACCAGCCCAACTCTTAGAGCTTTAAGAAATTTTCTGTCCTACCTCACAAACAAGCTGTCCCTCCTCGGAATATCTAGAAAACTTAGTGATCTTGTAAGGAGACAACTACCACATCCTCTGACAGTGTGTGCCTCTCTGTATGCTTTCCTATCTATTTACTAGGGCCTAGTGACTTTGAAACCACACAAACCTAAATTAAATTTAAACCAAGACTCCACCATTTTACAGCTGACTCAAGGTTCACTGGATTGTAGTTTCTGAATCTGTAAAGTCATGATTTTGAACAAGTTTAACTGCGGGGGTCTCTGAGGATTTTACAACGCATCTAAAGCACCTCATCAGTTCTCTGAAATAAGCCTGCACATTAGCCCTGTCTTACTTTGCTCGTATCTCATACCCAACAACATAAAAATTATACACTATTACACACTATTTCTGTTTTCCAGAGGAAAAAGCTAAGCACTTCATTCTGACACACACTAGGCCTCTACAATAGAGTCTGGCTGAGGTACTTTGGTGGCGGCCTGAACTCAGCCTTGTCTGATGCCTGGATGTGTCTAAGGCAGCCTCCGATACTTCTGGGGTTGCCAGTATCAACTCAGGAAGCACACAGCCATCGGCTGGTGGAAGAACACTAGAGGTTCAGCAGCTGGCTGTGATGATGGCCGGCACAGGGTGTGGCAGCTGGCTGTGACAGTGGCTAGCGCAGCACAGTAGAGGAGTCTGACAAGGCAGAAACACAAACAGGGCTCCAGGCTAGCACTGCCAACGACCTGCTTACCGGCTCTGGTCCCAGGCTAGCACTGCCAACGACCTGCTTACGGGCTCTGGTCCCAACTCTGTTTTTCTTGTCTGCCATCACTGTCAATTCTAGACAGGGAAGAATACCCAATTCAAGCATTTTTCTTATAATCAAATTGAGAAATAATTCTGATATTCAACAATCACACAGAAAAGCCAGGAATTGACAGTTTAGATGCTCTTCAACTTCTTCACCTGAGTATACAGAGCATTTCCAGCCCCTTCCTTTGATATGATAATCTCATCCTCTCCACTCCTCAGAAATATCAGTGAAGTTATTCAGTTCCTGTTGGATTGATCTTGTGTCAGAGATTGGAGGAACAAAACACGGATAAGCAGCTGCAGCCTTCTTCAGTGTGGAAATACCACCCTTGAGGCTTGGGATCAAATTTATTTATTTTTATATTACTAACTCAAATAGTCCGTCATTTGTCTTTTCCCCCATCTTCAGATGAAAGTCAAATACTCCCTGGGGGTTAAGAAATAAAAAGAAACAAAAAACCTCTTGTATCCCTCATTTCAAGCTGTGAGGACGGGCCTCAAGCAAAGCTATTTCCGGTTTATATCTGTAAATCTGAAAAGAGAAAAATTCAAATGCCAAGCCTTTCTTTCATCTTCATCAGCGATGAGTAAATTACTAAGTATGACCATTAAAAGGGAACTTGTAGGGGTAGGAGGGATGGCTCCGTGGTTAAGAACACTCAGAGGTTAAGAGCACCACTTGCTGTTCTTGTAGAGGACTCAGGTTCTGCTCCAAGCACCCACATGGTGGCTCACAACCACCCATAACACCAGTTTCAGGGGACCCAATACCCTCTTTAAACCCTGTGGACACCCAGGCACACACATGGTGTACATACACACAAGCAGGCAAAACACTCAAACACAAAAAATAAAATAATAACTCTAATAAAACATTTTAATAAGAATTTATATCATTATGTCCCCTTACAGGGCAGGGGACCAGGGTTGAGACCTGGTGACACATTACAACAGTTGTGATGTGTTTACAGAGGTTAAATCTAAACATACAGCCATGAAGATGCAGTCCCCAGAGGCATCACTAGCCTTGTTCCTTAGACTACAATGGTTCACTGGAAATTACCAGAAATACATACCTGCTTTTGCAGATAAACTTAATGTGGCGAGAATAGCTCTTCTCAGCTGTCTGTGCTATGTTGGGACTTAAAATATTACATTTTGACATGCTGACACCTACCTGCCCCTGCATCCTTTCAATTTTCCCAGAGCACAAGAACAAACATTTCTTTGAAGTTCTATCTACCCAAAGGGCCCATGTTCCAGAAGATTAACTCCCAGGAAAGAAAACTAGAGTTGCTACCATACCCAAAGGCTTAGTGAAATCTGGCCCAGGATACTGTCTATTCTCCAGGCTCATTTACCACACATTTCTTCTTCCTCTATCGATGCCTATACCTCTGTCTTCCCTGACCCTTGTGAAAAAGTTTTTAAGCCTCAACCATCTGGCTGTCCTTGAGTTTTATACTCTGCATGAGTGCGATTGCTTGCATGTTAAGAAGCGTATATTCCCTTTNTTCTGACGTTTCGTTCTCACTGTTTCAGCAGATTCAGCGTCAAACCTTCAGAGGGCAGAGAAGTTCCTTTAGCCCCTACAACTATATTACTCCTGAGATCTGCTACATTTCTAAGTCAAAACACAGTTGAAGCATTTTGAAAGTTAGAGTTAAAAAGGAATCTATACATGCTACTTTTGTGTGTGTGCATATGTGTGTAGCACACATGAATGTATGCATGTTCATACGTGTGGGCGCCAGACGTTGCTNTTGGGTGTCTTCCTCAATTGCTCTCCACTTGATTCACACAGGCACGTTTCTAGATGAGTCTGGAGCTCACCCATTTGGTNTAGTCACACACCCAACCCCCACCCCAAAGGGGGCCATCCACTGTCTATGACTTTTTAAATGCTAGCATAACAGGCTGCTGCCATGGCTGCCCAGCTTTCCTGGGTTTCCAGAGATCCAAGTAGTTCTCACACTTGTATTATCTACTGAGCTATCTCCCCAACTCCAAATTCTATTTTATACCCAGTTTCCCTCTACAGAGAAGTCGGGAAGTAACCTTTTCCATCATTCTCCACTTCAGGTATCCTTGGAACCCAAAGCAGTATGGGAGGGGTCGTTATTTTGAGGGTTATACTATTTGAATTTAGATGTAGCTTCAGCATTACTAGCTGTGCAATCCTGGTGGAAAAATTAATTTGCTTAAGGTTTCCAAATGAAAAAGAATGGAAAAATACTATCTATTTTATGTGCCTGTTACAAAGACTAATTAGCAAATACCCAAGCATCAGTATTGTTCTTTGTATGCAAGTGTCTCAATGTTCTCTCTATTCTGCTTCCACATTGGGTCCCCGGCTACACACTTCACCAGCCTCTTTTCTTTAAAACAGGCACTTTGCTCTTAATAGTGAAAAATGGTCATGTGAAAGACTCCCGGAGCCTAACACTATACTGGACAGAAACAAACAGAAAATTGTTCTCACGTTAGGGAAAGGCACCAACTGTATCCGGCAAACAACAAACCCCACACAGTAAGTCCCGCTTTGNTTGTTTTTACTGACTTAACTTCCAGGAGCTGTGTGAGCCTCTGAGAGTCTTTCTCCTTGCAAGGATCAGACATACTGTTTGCTCTCTTTCCCTTCTTACTAGGTCTTTATTTAACAAGACCCCTCACTGGATTAAAACATGAAGAACTAGAACAGACTAGGTTCAACCATAAGGAAACTGCCAAGGTCTCAGGAATGAACAGTTAGATCTTCTTCCCCTGAGAACCTGTATCTTCGTATTTTCTGTTCTCAAAAGTAGCAGAGTTTCTATTTAAAACATGTTTTCCGCCGGGCGGTGGTGGC
>LZPO01027385.1:635101-646102 GCA_001675575.1 Neotoma lepida | reverse complement strand
AAAACGTGAATTTAAATGTGCTAGGAAGATATAAAGAATTGTCCAAATAACATTTTTAAAAGAAAACAGAACCCAAACATAAACCAAACAAAAACATGGTCATGTGATCTGTCCTGGACCTGTTGGCTGTAGCTGGAAGTTTTCCTGTATCCTGTACAATGTCTGGCAGTCTCCTCTGTGAAGCAGGAACCTGAAGGACCATTTCCCTTGTTTTGGCAAATTCAGTGGTCATCTTCCTATGGGTCCTGTATGTCCAGTTTATACAACATATTATCAGCAGTCCAGGCAAGAGCAGTTTCTTGCCCAAATGGCTATTTTTGCCAAGAAGAAGATAAACTAAAATCCATAGCACTGTAAAACATTTCAAACAAGTTGTTGCTCTTTAAAGGTAGGTTCAATAATCTACCCTTTTATCCTATCGTATCTATAGTTGGCTATGTAAAATCATGTTTTAAAAGAACATATTGCACACCAGCACTGAGAGCTAAGCTTACACAGGTGCACTCTATTTGTACAGTGCTTGTGAGCAGAAGCATGAACTACTTTTTGCGACATCAGTACAGTGAATAGCTTTGGGAGACAGAGGTGTCAACCTTCAGAGTAGAGGTTAGATCTACCTACTGTTGGGCACAATGCTGTCTCTGCCAGGGCTCAGGGTTCCCTCCTGTAACACCAACTGGGAGCTAGACCTCTTTGTATCACTCTAGCAGAAGTGTGGCTCAGCCAAAAGATGCAGATGCAAATACCATAGCTGCTGCTACAACTGATAAACTCACTGTTTTTTTCTCAAGACAGCTGTCCTGGAACTCACAGAGATCCACCTGCTTCTGCCTCCCAAGTGCTGGGATTAAAGGATTCGCCACCACACCCGGCTAAAGTCATTCATTTTATTTTGCTTCTAGATGGTATCTACTGGNGTCCCAACTTTCCTATGTACCTACTTGAAAGACCAAGTTCAACTCTGCAGCCAACATAAAAGCACAAAAATTAGGGCTCAGATTTAAGTTTATAAAATGAGTTGTGACAACAGAGAAGANAACAACAGTATGGTACAAATAAAATCTGCCAGATCTGAGTNTGTAAATTTATCCTCACAAACACATATGACCAGAAACTAAAATCCAGAGATCTACAGGTGTGCTTCCCCTGCTGGAAACACAACTCACAGTGCAGTTCTTAATTAGAGGAAGCCTATCATCCAGGGGCAGGCAGTCCAGCTGTGATGTGTTTCATCCTGACTCAAGAGCTGGCTAAACAGGTGTGTCTTTCATGGTCTACTGCTGCCTTACAATGTGAGTGCAGTTGGTGGCCCATGCTTCACTGTACTAGTAGGTAAAGGTGACACAATAGCACCAGAAGCAGCTGTATTATGAGCAACACTGGCCAAAACAACGCTGACAACCTTAACAAACCTCATAAATTCATAGGCTCTATCATCCCTCCCCGCCCCCATTCTGGAACAAGCTGTAATTATTTGCTCAGGCCTAAAAACTGACAACTATATAGAAACAAACTTTACTGATGTTAACAATGTCCAAGTGATTGGGTGTACATGCACTTTGGAACAGTGAGACTGTAAGCACCCACAATACTATGTGGTTTCTTCTTTCAGAAAGTAGTTTCTACTTCTCATTTTTCACTGAGCTATTTGTTTTTTTTCTATTGTTTTAACCAAAATTCTATAAATGTATCAAAAGGGTGTTTCAACATTAACACAAGGGCCACAAGAGGCTCAGCAATACAGTCCCCAGCACCACAAAACCAACAAGTGAAAATTAATTAACATTAATGCAATCCTACATTTTAAAGAAACACCATAACACTGAAAGGCATATAGGTAAGGCCAAATGATGATACTGCGAAAACTTGCAGTTCAAACCAACAGGCACATTTCTGGAGTTTCAGGTGAAAATAAAAAGTTAATTTAACCTAGAAATTATGAAAAATATTTGGTTGATGTAAGAAATGACAATAGTTTAGATCTCTCCAGACTTATGCCCAGGTTCTCTAGATTACACTAAGAACTAACTCGACTTTTTAAAGATGGATGTAAATGCCAATATTATCTGTGTTTAGATTTAACCAAAGGAAATGATAGCATGGTATATATTCAATGTATCTTCCACAAAGGAAAGCTATAAAAATTACAGATTCAGTATGGACTGGATCTATTGACCAACTTAATCTAATTGACATTTGTAAAATCCTAGCCCCACAAGTCCTCAAAATCTATCTATCCTACTCCTGGTACCAACTTCTGCCTTAAGTTTGGGTTTTTATTGCACCCATGTAGCAACTCACAACCATTTGTAAATACAGTTCCAGGGAACTTGATGCCCTCTTCTGACCTCTGCAGTCCCTAGGAAAACATGGATGCTGGGACTCAAACTCAGGACCTCAGCAAGAGGAGCCAGTGCTTTAAACTGCTTGAGCCATCTGTGGTAATCTGAATGTAATTGGCTCCCAAAATCTCATAGGGAGTGGCACTATTAGGAGGTGTGGCTTTGTTGCAGTAGGTCTGGCCTTGTTGGAGGAAGTGTGTCACTGTGGGGGCGGGCTTTGAGGTTTCCTATGCTCAGGATACACCGAGTGCCTCAGTAGACTTCCTGTTGCCTGCAGGATGTAGGACTCTCAGCTACCCCTCCAGCACCACTTCTCCCTGCATGCCGCCATGTTCCCCATCATGATGATAATGGACTGAACCTCTGACAGTGTAAGCCACCACCTAATTAAATGCTTTCCTTATAAGAGTTTCCATGTCATGGTGTTTATTCACAGCAATAGAAGCCTTAACTAAGATACCATCTCTCCAGCCCTTGGTCTCAAGCTCTTGACCCTCCTGTCTCTACCTCCCAAGTACTAGGATTATAGGTGTACACCAAAATGCCAGGATTAGTGTACATGACAGCTAGCTATGCCACCTATGCACTATTTTAGTTGTCCAGAGAATGAACTACTGAGCTGCAGTGTGTTCATATAATGGGATACACAATAACTTCACAAACAGATGACTACAAAGTCCTCCTTTATCAGGCTTTGCTTTCTGAAGTTTCAGTTATCTGCAACTCCCAAATATAGAAAACTCCAGAAATAAGCAATTCATATGCTCTTAGGAGTAGCATGGTATCTCCTGCCATTCCTCTCCTCCTACCAGGGACATAAATCATGCCTTTGATTAGTGTATTAATTATATATATATTATATACATACATATTATATACATCTATAGTAACTTAGCCATCTTGGTCATCAAATCACCCATTTCAGTATTGGGATGGTTTTGTTCAGTTAACTCTTATTTTGTTTAACACTGGCCCAAAAGTAAGAGAGTAGTCACGGTGACAATTTTAATGCAATACATTGTTTAATTGTTCTATAAGTGTTGTTATTGATCTTTTACTGCCCCCTAATTTATTATAGGTTTTTATGTGTAGAAAAACATATTATACATATGGTGTGGTATCGTCTATGGTTTTAGGATGGGGATCATGGGACATTTCTTAACAGATACTAGTGTACTGATAAAGACAATATACATGAACCTCAAACACACTTAGATAAGCCTTTCATAAAATAATACATATTGTGCAAACTTTCTAAGGTAATGAAATATTCTGTATCTTGATAGGGGCATACACAGTATATCCATTTTCCAAAACTTATGAAAAGATACATCTAAGGTTTGAGCACTTCATTGTATGTAAATTTTACCTTTAAAATCATAAAGAAAAAGCTAGGTGGTGGTGGCATATGCCTTTAATCCTAGCACTTGGAAGGCAGCAGCACNTGGATCTCTATGAGTTTGAGGCCAGGCTGGACTACAGAACAAGTTCCAGGGCAGCCAGGGCTGTTATACAGAGAAACCCTATCTTGAAAAACAGCAACAACAACAANAAAAAATCATAAAGAAATATGTTATAAAATATATGTCAGGCTGGCATATACGGCCCAGCAGTAATGTGCTTATCTACCATGAGAAGGGCCTTGTATCTCGAGCACCACAGAAGGAGGAGGAAAGTTAATCACTCATTCAACAGATAAATAAACAAACAAAACGGAGATGGAGAGAGGACCAGGGGAGGAAGAATACTTCAGAGGAGAAATGTAATGGTATCTGCAAATTACTTTTGAAATATAAGAAAACAGTAAGACGTGTTGGCAGGTGAATAGACAGATGGGGAGACAGTGATAAAAAAATTGAACTATAGTTATACATGCCAGGAATACATTAGTTACAGCATAATTCTTTGAACTTTCTTGTATGGGAAATTTTACATAAGAAAATATGGTGTGGAAATTCCTTTTTCAAAAAATCAAGACAAGGGTTTGGAGAGATGGCTCAATGATTAAGAGCACTGGCTGCTTTCCAGAGGACCTGGGTTNANTTCCCAGCANCCACATGGCAGCTCACANCTGTCTGTAACTCCAGCTCTAGGAGATCTGATGCCCTCTTCTGGCCTCTGCAGACATCAGGCACCCAAGTAGTGCAGGCAAAAAGCCCATACAGTCCGTCAGTCAGTCAGTCAGTCAGTCAGTCACTCACTCACTCACTCACTCACTCACTCTTCAATCTTGGATCTCCTTATAGTACTCCTTTTAGTCAGCTGCAGGAGGGTAGACAGAACCAAAGTCTGGCTGTAAAAAAGCCCTGGGTTCAATCTCCAGCAACACAAAACTTAATTAATGGCTGGTAAGTTATTGAGTGCTGTTTGCATCCACTAAGAAGCTAGCTCTGGAAGAGAGTCTGTGCTACCCCCAACCCCTCATTTCAAACCCAAGTAAGTTTGTCTCCTGTCCTTAAAGATGCATTGTCTAGAGGTGGGCTGGACCCCTAACTCTGTGACAGGGAGGATAAAGCAGTCCAAGAATAAAAACAGTGTCTTTGAAAACAGCTAGAAGGAAAGCCATTTCCAGATGTTGCCAATCTTCATCCCATGATGTAAAAGTACCTATGGTGGGAAAGAGAAGCCATGGGAAGTTCACAGAGATAGAGGTCAGTCAGGAGCCTCAGCTGACTGCCTCAGTTTCCCCAATCACTTTCTGTGGGTGCTATGAGTGCCAGGTTTGATGGTGCTATCTTTNTCTGCTGCTATTTGTTCTTCTACTTAGAAGCCTGACCCCAGGGATCACACTGGCTGGTCCAGGAACTCCACTGGAAACTCCAGCTGACTGCCTCAACCATGTTTCCTCAATTGGTTTCTGCTGCAGATTCTGAGTACCCAATTTAAGATGTTCTGTTATCTACCTATTCTTCCCTCCCTCCATCTCTGATATTTAGTCTTTTATTTGGGCTTGCTACATACTTAATAAATACACATATTTAAAAACCAAAATATGACTATTCTAGATCATTCTCTGGACAGTCTAGTCACTCCTAAGCAAAGCAATTTAAAAAATCCTTTCCACATGTAATAATACTAAATACACGATATGATCACTTTCAGAACATTTGTGTGTGTGCATGTGTATTTGTGCATGTATGTGCATGTATGTACATGCCTGTGTATGCATATGTTTATGTGCATGCATGCATGTGCATGTGTGCTGCTGGANAGCAAATCCAGGACTTCATACATACAAAACATGCGTTATACCGGAGTCCTGAGATGTGCCAAAGACAAGTAAAAGAAAGTTTATTATGTCATTTTCGATTAATAAAATGATTAAACAAAAAAATCCTGTAGAGTTGAAGTGAATTGCTTGTCAGTCTGAAGCCTGTCAGGGAACATGCCTGTGGTGGTTTGAAAGAAAATGGCCCCAAAGGGAGCAGCACTATCAGGAGGTGTGGCCCTGTGGAGGAAGTGTGTCACTGTGGAGGTTAGCTTCAAGGTCTCATATATGCTCAAGCCACACCCAGTGAGTAAGGCCACTTTCTGTTGCCTGTGGATGAAGACGTAGGATCTCAGCTCCTTCTCCAGCACCATGGCTGCCTGCACACAGCCATACTCCCAGCCGCCATGCTCCCCACCATGAAGATAATGGACTAAACCTCTGAAACCGTAAGCCACCACCTCAATTAATGTTCTTCCTTTAGAAGAGTTGCCGTGGCCATGGTGTCTCTTCCTATTGCNGCCTGTGAGACCAGCTCCCAGGACTGCTCCAGAGTTGCAAAAAGAATGCCTCAAAGTAGTGGGATTTAGGAATAATTCTTACATATCTGAGGGGATAAGACTCACACACACACTGAGGGTCATATGCTTTATTTTTCTCCAGCTCTAATTCACCAGCTCTTCTGTTCTACACAGCTTATACATACATTCAACAAAAAGCTTTGGGAAATAAAAAAACAGGTTACAAAGGCTACATCTGAGGGTCACAGCACATTCCTTGAGCAAACAATAAGGAGCAGAGTCATTCTGATAACATAATCGAAATAAACTTTTCAGTTTTCTGATTAGTGGTGCAGCTACAGCTGTGACTGCTATCTCCTAAGGAGATAGCCTGTAAAGGGCCACAAAGGAAAAAGCTAAACTATTGAGAAGTCAAGAAGTCATGTACTATTCTACATTTCTGCAGTATACCTAACATTATAGACTAACATTTTGTGATTAAAAAAACGTAAAAGTGTCAATTTCTCTTGGGCCAGGAGGAAGCTCTAACAGGGAAGTGCAGCCAGGTGGCTGGGAGTGAGTAACCATGGCAACACGCAGCTGCCCGGGTTGTAAAGCAAAGGTGGGGAGCATGGTGCCAAGTGCTTCAGCACTTCCCAACACTGGCACTGAAAAGCATCCCAAACTTAAAAATATATTCTCTATCCTTCATGCAACACCAGATCATNAGGAGGGAAACTTGTAACTATTCAAGGCCTCGAAGTTAGACCATCTT
This sequence comes from Neotoma lepida, assembly GCA_001675575.1. Taxonomy (NCBI): domain Eukaryota; kingdom Metazoa; phylum Chordata; class Mammalia; order Rodentia; family Cricetidae; genus Neotoma; species Neotoma lepida. The sequence goes on along the minus strand of LZPO01027385.1, from coordinate 639,277 downwards.
CTGCAGTCCTGGCTGATTGTGAAACTTTCCCCATGGTTAGCTGGATGTAAAGCTGTTTCTCTCTGGACTTGGTTAATTGGTTAATTGCTTTTTCCTAAGTCATCCATATAAACTTCAGGACCTAAACAATAAACAGTTAGTTAGCTGAGCCTTGAGTCTTGTATCATAAACTGAGGTTAGATGTTCATGCAGCAAGTTAATTGCTAAGGTATACATGTAGGGAGTAGCCACTGGTTTGTGTTATCAGNCAGACCTAGCAAAAGAGACAGGCATAGTAATTTATGTCGCTTTGTGTCTAAAAACCTTGGTTCAACAGATTAGACACCTGCAGCTCTGTCCTTGTGCATTATCTGTGAAGGTCTAACTCACGATCCCTTCACAGAGACATTCAGTCTAGTTTGAGTTTGTTCTGAGGTTTTAAATCAGCTAATTGTATGTAACTGTCTTGTCAGCTAGCTAATGACAGAAAATAGGCTTCTAAGTTTCTCACCGTTTTGTGGAACAAAAGCTTAACTATGAAGGCTTATTTTATTCACCAAAATTACACAGTAGAAGAAGTCATCCTTCTGTCAATTCACAGCAATAACAGTGCCCAATAAATGAATAACACATTATCAATGGGCTATGGGAAGAGTCCCATGGCTGTTTTAAGAGAGAATTATGGTAGCACACAAGAAAATTACAGACAGAAGCAATCAGTCATTCATTGACAGTGGCCTTATAAGCCTTGCTTAACGAGGTTCCTCCATCAGAGTTATTCATCTGGTGGGTCAACCTTATGAATATCAGTTATCATCTGCTGCATAATTTTGTGGCCTCCGGCATCTTCACAGCAATAGTAATTCTAACTAAGACAGTGCTTAACCAAAGTAAATAAGATTTAAGGGGAAAAAAACCACCCTATCAAGGCATAGAACACAAGTAATTTTTTCTAAAAAGGTTACAGCTTTCTGACTAGATGCTAGCAGCAGTTCTCAATCTGTGGGTTGTGACCCCCTCGAATATCAGATATCCTGCATATTAGATATTTACATTAGGATTCATAACAGTAGCAAAATTACAGTTATGAAGTAGCAATGAAACAATTTTATGGTTGTGGGTCATCCCAACATGAGGATCTATATTAAAGGGTCACAGCATTACGAGGCTGAGAACCACTGTGCAAGAGTTCACATGTGTCTTGGTGCTACTTGCTTGGTGCTACTGGGCTGTGGTATAAATCTGTGGCATATAACCAGAGATCTTTGGGTCACTGGCATTTGTCCTTGAAAGCTATTGTGAGACCTCAATCTCTTCCTCTCTCCTTCCCCCTCCGCCATCTCTCCTGTCCATAAAGTAAGTGATCTTGCTCTACCACACATTCCTACTATAATGTGCCACCCTGGTCGCTAGACCGTGGTGCCAGCTGATTATGGACCCAAATCTCTAAAACTGGAAGCCCCAAATAAACTTTCTTTATAAGTTTATCATCTCAGGTAACTAACAGGGAGGACCTTTCTGCATTAAGTAAAGAGAAAATTAGGTTCCTGATAGTATTTAACTCATAGATTTTTGAGTAAATTTCACAGCAAGTTATACCTGTACTTTAACGTCATGTTTGCCATTGAGCTTCCAAGAAAGAATGGCTGCTCCTTTAAGAAAAAGACACTGGATTCAAATAGTAAAGCATGTTCTAGAACAGCAGTCAGACATCTGCTAGAACAATCAAATTTTAAAGACACAGGCTATTCTCTCTTCAGTGTCTCTTTTTGAAGTACTGAGATTAAAACCAGGGTCTTGCACATGCCAGGTCACTTTAGTTTTAAGTATAGTTTAACTCTCCCCTGGCGTAAGTCAACTTACAAAATGAACTCTTTATAGAAAGACATGGAGTCCTTGACCTCTCAAAAAGGCTTCCTGAAAAATTCTTTGCTAAAATGAATTATCCAAAGCTAAATAAATAATAGTATATGACAAGTGAGAAAAAGTAATTTTTTCTTCCTTTTTTCACACCAATAAAAGCAAATATAAAATTGTATAATGTACACAATGTGTCCGAGAGCGGTTTCTATTCTTTGATAAAATAACCAAAAGAAGATACATAAAGTACTAGCAACTTCACTGGGGTGCCAGATATTAGTAATAAAGGCTTTCTTTTATATAATTTGAAATTTTCTCCAATAGTTTTTTCACTTTTATAAATTTTTAAAATTATCTTATTATTGTATTTTATGTGCATGTTTTACCAGCATGTTTGTCTGTATGCTTGGTGCCCATGGAGGCCAGAAGAAGGTGTTGGGTCCCCTGGGNCTGGAGTTACAGATAGCTGTCAGCTGCCATGCGAGTTCTGAGAACAGAACCCAGGTCTTCTGTAAGAGCAGCAATGGCTCTTAACCAATGCAACAGCTATCCAGTCCCCACTTTGAGAACTTAGAGAATAAGTTATAAATAAAAAGGTAGAAAATGTCTTAAAATTTTCTGCCTTTGGTTAAAAGAGGGCAACACTTAAATTATACATATTTTGTGCAATGATTTAATTTGTCATCTACAGTTGCTATTGTTTTGGGTTTTTTTTGGGGGGGGGCAGTTAGAGACAGGGTTTCTCTGTGGAGCCCTGGCTGTCCTGGAATTCACTCTGTAACCCAGGCTGGCCCCCAGAGATCTGCCTGCCTCTGCCTCCTGAGTGCACCACCACTTGCTGTGGTTTAACAGAAATGTAGCATCTTGGGCTGGAGTCTACTCTCAGCATCACAAAACCCCGACATTGTGGTACATTCCTGTGACCCCAGTACTAGGGAGATGGAGGCAGGAGGGTTAGAAGTTCATGGTTATGGCCGATTGTATAGTGAGTTTGAGGCCAGGCAGATATATGAAACTTTGTCNATACAAATAAATTTTTTAAATGGAAAGAAAAAAATTTGATGAGAGCTACAAATTTTCTTCCTAGAAAATAGCACTTATTGGCCAAAAGGGTCCCACAGGAACTCCCAAATAACTCAACTGGTTGTCAAGACTTAGGTTGCTCTCCACAGACAGCAAGGCCCCATTGCTGAAGACAACACCCACACAACTCATTGAACATGGAGATGTCGAGCTAGTACCCACATAGAGCCTTCACCCCTATGTTCCAGCATCTTTGGTACAGGAAAGTATTCTGCACGCCATCCAAAGAGAAACATAAACACCAAGTCAGCCACAAAACCTTATCTACAAAGGTGTAAGATTTGCTAGGGCAATGGTGACACAAAACTGGTGAGAGTAACTAACCAATAACTGATTTGACTTAAGGCCCACTCCACAAGATGGAACCCATACCTGACATAGCTTGGGTGACCAAGAACTTGAGACTAGATATCCCAGGGACCTAGGGACAACTGAATACTACTATTCTTTAAAAAAAAAAAAAAGAATAAAGCACTCCCAATGACATTCTGCTATACTCATAAGTGCCTTGTTCAGCCATCATCAGGGAAGCTTCCTCCTGCCGCAGATGGGAACAGATGCAGAGACCCACAGCCAGACATTACACAGAGAGTGAAAGACCATGGAACACTCAGCCCTAAATGGGATGTCTCCATCAAATCCCTCTCTATAGAGAGCTCAGGGAACCCCACAGAAAAGGAGGCAGAAAAAGTGTAAGAGCGAGAGGGGATGGAGGACACCAAGAAAACAAGGCCCCTAAATCAACATGAGCAAGGCTCATATGAACTCACAGGACTGAGGCTGCAAGCATAGGGCCTGTATGGGTCTGCACCAGGTCCTCTATACCTGTATTAGGGGATATATAGTGTTTTTTTAATGAGATTCCTGAGTTTGCCAGTGGTTAGGATTCTGATTCTTGTACCTTCTCTTGGGCTCTTTTCCTTCTGTTGGTTTGTTTTGTCCAACTTCAATGTGATAGTTTTGTTTTACCTTATTATATTTTATTTTGTTATATTTTTTAAATGAATGTATGAATGTAAACCTAGCCACTAGGGTAAAGGTTAACAACTGAACTATCATTTATACCTGCAGGGGGAGGGACAATCAGTTTTCTCCAATAGAGTGACACTGGGTACATCAACCACTCCAGGGCAGGTCTCACGTTCAGGAGTAGTTGACCAACATATAATGGACTCCACAGTTTTGTTTTGTATGTGTGCTTTTATTTGGATACAGTTTGGTGGGGGTTTTTGTTGTTGTTACTGTTTTGGGGGT
>LZPO01027385.1:615233-633980 GCA_001675575.1 Neotoma lepida | reverse complement strand
GGGGGAAGGAAGGGCTGAGGGGCTGAGGGGAGGAGGGTGTGAGCATCTGGATGTGAACGAATGAGCAGGAAACAGATTAGAAAGCTGTTGGATATAAAGTCCTCTCCTTCAAAATGGCAGCTCTACCCTAAGAAACTGCTACTGAACAGAAGGAACACCTGCTATTCAAACCAGAGGTTCAAGTAAATCTGCACATTAAAATCTACTTTGAGCTAGATGTGGCAGCACACACCTGTAATTCTAGCACCCAGGAGGCTGAGGCAGGAAGGTCACAAGCTTGAGGCCAATTGGGTACATGGTGAGACCCAGTTTCAAAGAACCAAGTCAAAATAAAAACCTAGTTTTGGTTAAGCAAAATTAAGGAAAAGAGTACACAAAAAGCCTTCAAATTTGCTGACAAAATTTACAAGGGTTTTAGAATTTCATTGCTGATATATTTAACATAAGAAGCCAAAAGGTAAAAGTAACACGTGGAGACTAATAGCAGGAAGGCCATAAGAACAGCGATGAAACAGGAGTCTCCTTCTGTCTTTTCTTTTCCCTTTCTTTCTCCTCTCCCCACCCCCACCCCCGAGACAGAGTTTCTCTGTGTAGCATTGGCTGTCCTGAAACGCACTCTGTAGACCAGGCTGGCCTCCAACTCAGAGATCCACCTGCATCTGCCTCCTGAGTGCTGAGATTAAAGGTGTGCGCTACTACTGCCCAGTTTAGGGTTTTCTTTCAGAAAATCTTTGGATTCCCCTATTGCTCACTGAGAAACAAAAATATATTAGATGTAACAAATGTTTCTCAATGTCACAGTCAATGACACAGAACCATCATTATAATAACATTTCTCAGATTATAAATTATGACTTAAAGGATCTATAGGGAGAGAAAAGAGTTAAAAACTTTCCTCATCTTTCATAAGGGTCACAGCCAATACATAAGACAGAGAAAATTGTAACATCTATTAAATCAAATTTTACACGACACAGAAGCCTTCAGAAATGAAGAACCAAAGACCCAGGCTAAACTTTGTACAACTAAACATTCCCTGATGAAGAATGGACAGTCACACAGAAGTGCGGCTGAACTGCGTGTGCTGTGATGCCTGTCTGCTGGATCTCTCTGGGCCCTTCTCTGTATGGCATTCTTTCTCAAGGTATAGGACAGAATTCCTCTAAAATGATGGCAGAGAAGGAAGGGAACAACTCCTTCTAGTCTTTATGGCTTCCTTTGAAGGAGAAGGGTTCTAGTTTCTATCATCCACCACAATAAAGAGGCATTCTCATAGGTATGAGACAGGAAGCTGTGATAAGGTTAAAAAGTCCTTGGAAAATCAGACAAGGTGTTCACGCCTGTCTCAACACTTAAGAGGCAAAGGCGGGGGGACCGTGAGTTCTGGGCCTAATATTCATAGGATAAATATTAGCACTCCTTCACATTCTCTTATGCCTGCTTGCCACCTTTAATTGGAGTTTGCTGCACATCAAACCTTAGCATATTCCAAATTTTAACAGCTTTCATCTGGGCAAGGAAGAGAAAACTACAGCAGGGTCTGTCTTCTGCCACAGGGGCCAAACATTCGGTCAGTAACTTTAGTTATACTTAACTTCCAAAAGGAAAAATCAAATTAATTCAAATTTGAAGTGAAGACAGAGCAAACATATGGGGTATTACTAACTATGAACACTAAACATTTTAAAATTCTTTCTAGGGCTGGAGAGGTGGCTCAGAGGTTAAGAGCAACCCAGCAACCACATGGTGGCTCACAACCATCTGTAATGAGATCTGGTGCCCTCTTCTGCATACATAATAAATAAATCTTTTTAAAAAATTCTTTCTAATGACATTAAAAATTATTCCAAACATATTTGGTTATAAAAAGTAAAAATATAAAGAAATGAAGGGAAATCCAGACGGGTGACACACGACTTCAATCTCAGCACTCAGCAAGCACAGGCAGGCAGTTTTCTGTGAGTCTGAGGCCAGCCTGGTCTGTATAAAGACAGGACATCTAGGGCTACACAGAGAGACCCTGTCTCAAAAGGAAAGGGGGGGGGACAGCTATCAAAACAATATGAGACATGGACATGAACTGGTAAACCATTTAAAAAGAGACATCCTTATTCCTTGCCATANGAAAGTTGAAAGGCTTCTTCAGTGAATAGTAACTGCAATTCTTAATCTCTAACTGGCCAAAATATAAACTATTCTCTTTGTCCAAAGCTACCTCCACTGTCACCAGCTAAGCTGCCATTTCCAAAGGCTCTGACTCACAGGCCAATTGCAACATGATGATGAAGTTTGGCATATTTAAAAGTAAATGGAAGACTGNATATTCACTCCTTACTCTAAAATTGGAGGATCCTTGACAATCTTGTCAGAAAAATAGGTTTGGAACAATGCTTGACCTTAGAAATGATTATTTTCAATTCCTATGAATACCTTTGGAGAAGGGCTTCTACTAGCCTATTAGTTAACCTATATCAAACCTATTTCAACCCGTGTCACCATCATCCCAGTACTAGCACACAACATGCATTTAAAAACTCAATAAGAGGGTTAGAGAGATGGCTCAGAAGAACATCACTGGCTGTTCTTCCAGAAGTCCTGAGTTCAATTCCCAGCAACCATATGGTGGCTCACAACCATCTATAATGAGATCTGGTGCCCTCTTATGGCATGCAGGCATACATATAGGTAGAACACTATATACATAATAAATAAATAAATCTTAAAAAAATTTAAAAAAAAACCTCAGTAAGAGTCAGGTGACACATGCCTTTAATCCTAGCACCCGGGAAGCAGAGGCACGTGGATCTCTGAGTTTGAGGCCAGGCTGGTCTACAAAGCGAGTTCCAGGATAGTCAGGGCTGTGATACAGAGAAACCCTGTCTTGAAAAAAACAAACAAAAAAACCAAACCAAAACAAAAAACCTCAGTAAGTNTGTAACCTGACAAAATAGAACCTGTCAACTCTACAACTCTACAAATGTAACTTTTCAAGCAAAGAAAACTGGAATACTTTTCATTATAAAGAAGTAGATGCTGGCGAGACAGTGCAGTGGTGAAGAGTGTTACTGCTCCTACAGAGCACTAGAGTGTGGTTCCCGCCCCCATGGCAGGCAATCACAANGCCTGTTAACCCTCGTCTGGACTCTGCAGACATTACAGTCAGACACAAACACACACACACATGTAAACATACATATGACATAAAATTAAAAATTAAATTAAAAAAGGAGACCTGGAATTTTGCAGAGTATCAACAGATCCATTTAAAATAAACTGTGATCATGAATAAAAGAAGTTTCGAGGTGAATCCTATCATATGTTAGGGAATGGCATCTATTGACTTAAATGAATTGCCATGTCCCAGCAAGTACCTGGACAAAGAGCAAAGTTTCAAATGACCCTGCAGCTACTGAGGGAGTCAACTTCTCTAAGAAAGGTCACTTTGATACTCCCTCAGGTAAAAAGGAGCAGCACAGGCCTGTGCTCTTGAAAGCTGCAAGAGTTACTTAGATTTTTCTGAATAATACCTTTGTTGTGAGTTTACAGGCTGTGCAATTGAAATAAAAACACAAGACAGGAATGTCTGCCTACAGAAGCTCACTGGTCTAAGCTACGGAAACATCATCAAAGGTTACCCCCCTGGCTCATTTCCCAAAGGAAATACATGAAATCCCAATCCAAACATGAAGACTAAAAAAACAATAAAATGACCGCTCCCACAGCCACCATATCTAAGGCTCTCTGGCATACAAGTTACAGCCCACATGCATTATTGCACATGGGGGTGGTTGCTAAAGGGCTCTTAGGCACTGCACAGCAGGGTGGCAATACTACCATCTCATTCACTAAACATAACCTTAACCCTTACCCTGACCTTAACCTTAATCCTAACCCTATCCCTACCTTGTGCTCACGTGTAAGCTGTTTACTGCCCGAGTAGAACCAACTTCCTGGTTTTATTCCTCCCAATCAAGATCTTGTGTGAGGAGTGTTGTGAACTGTGACTCTGTGGTTTTCCTTGACTCCCATCTCTGAGGATGCCTTACCATCTGATCTCTAACACTTAATAAAACCTAGCAGAAGGAGGGTAACAAGGAAAACTCACCCTTTGCTGGATGTTTCCGAGGCCTTTAATTTCTTAGGTCAGAGTTTTATTTCTCAGAGAAGAGGACATCCACCCACAAAAGTCTCTGAAAAGCTTTTCCACAGACTGTGTTCAGTGACATTAGGTACCCATGGCTATGGAAATATTGGGAGCTTAATGGCCGATTGCCATAATTTTCACCATAGAATCATTTGGAGGATCAGCTCACACTTACGCTGACATTAAAAGTTGTACAGTTGAGACATGATATTAAATTCTCCATAGGAAACACCACATCTCAGCTGCTCACTGCTTCTTGGGCCCTTGATGTGAGCAAAGAATCCCACCGGGTTTGCTAGACAACAGCTATGACCTCACAGTCTGTCACAGTCTCATAATCTCCACATTCTACACAAACTTCATGCTTAGAAAAAACACTGTCTTCTACTCTTGGATACTATATCCCCTGGAAACACCAGATGCCTACTATACATACCAAGCTACAGAAATCCCACAACCAATTATTATTAATGGTCATGGTTTTTTGTCGAAACCTTTTATAAATCCAACAGTTCCATGAAATCAGTCTTCAGCTTTGTATGGAGGATATTTTTTTTAAAATGGAGAAGAAATAAAGGAATTAACAAATAAAAGATAAGAAAGATATGTCAGGTGGTGGTTGTGCACACCTTTAATTCTAGCATTCCTGAGGCAGAGGCAGGCGGATCTCAGTGAGTATGAAGCCAGCCTGGTCACCGAGTTAGTTCCAGGACAGCTCCACAGAGAAANCCTGTCTTGAAAAATAACAAAACAAAAAGAAAGATATATAAGGAAATAAAATTAGAAATTAAACATATATGGAGTGAATAATAAAAGGTAGAAGATGGAAAGTGTCGGCAATGCAGGGAGGTATAAAAGATGATTAAGGAATGAAGGACAAAGGCAGAATTTAGATACCCAAGAAGGTGGTATTTATTTACTTAGTGGTGGATATTCACAAATACATACATTGGATATCATAATATGTATTACTGATATAAAAGGTGGTGAAATGTGATTAAAGGAATATATATACATCTATATATATGCTTATGTTGAAAATGTGAAAATTGTTTATTGTACCTTATTTTATGTAAACAAAAATAAAGAATGATATTGGATAACAAAAAAAAACCAATTCTTAACTTAAATTTCTATCTAACCCATTTGTTTCCAAAGTTAAATACAGATACCTGTCTTCAAATAAAAACTCCTATGGAAGGCAGCTTATAAACTGTTGTAATTAAGTTGGGGAGGGGTGGGCAAGGGAAGTCAGCCAAGTCTCTTGTGGTGGTCTGATTAAGAATGGCCTCCATTCAAGGGCCGTAAAGACTTGTGTTGGAAATCTCGATGGAGTTTGAAGTACTCATTATAATGAATCTTGAAGTACTCATTATAATGAATCTGTAGACTGCTTTTGATTGGATGGTCATTTTTACTATGTTAATTTTACCAATCCATGAGCATGAAAGATCTTTCCATCTTCTTATATCTTCATCAATTTCTTTCTTCAAAGACTTGAAGCTTTTGTTGTACAAGTCTTTTACTTGCTTGGTTAAGGTTACTCCAAGGTATTGTTTGAGGCTACTGTGAAAAGTGTTGTTTCCCTGATTTCTTTCTCAATCTGTTTGTCCTTTGTATACAGGAAAGCTACTGAATTTTTTTGTTGTTGTTGTTTTTTTCAAGACAAGATTTCTCTGTGTAACTCTGGCTGTCCTGAAATTCAATCTGTAGACTAGGCTCACCTCAAACTCACAGAAATCCACCTGCCTCTGCCTAGCCCAGTGCTGGGATTAAAGGTGTGCATCACCACTGCCCAAACCAGACTACTGATTTTTTTTTTTTGAGTTGATCTTGTATCCCGCTACATTACAGAAGGAGTTTATCAGCTGTAGGAGTTCCCTGGTAGAATTTTTGGGGTTACTTATGTATACTATCATATCATCTGCAAATAGTGAAAGTTTGACTTCGTCCTTTCCAGTTTGTATCCTTGATCACCTTCAGTGGACAGCCTTGTGTTATCCCCGATTTTAGTGGAATTGCTTTGAGTTTCTCTCCATTTAATTTGATGTTGGATATAGGCTTGCTGTAAATTAGATGCAAAGACCCACACCCAAATACTAGGTGGAGCTTGGGAAACCCCAAAGAAGAGGGGGATGATGATTGTAGGAGCCAAAGGGGCAGAGGACACCAGGAGAACACAGCCTACAGAATCAACTAAGCAGGGCTCATAGGAGCTCACAGAGACTGAAGCAGCAATCACAGGGCCTGCCCGGGGCTGCACTAGGTCTGCAAACATGCTGTGGTTGTTTAGCTTGAGGTTTTTGTGGGGCTCCTAACAGTGGGAGAGAGGGTATCTCTAACTCTTTTGCCTGCTCTTGGAACCCTTCTCCTCCTACTGGGTTTGCCTCATTCAACCTTGATATGAGGGTTTGTGCCTAGTCCCATTGCATCTTGTTATGCTGCATTTTGTAGCAGGGGTCCTGTGTTGTTGTTCCCTTTATGGGGGAGGAGGCCAAGCAGGCACGGAAGTCAAGACACACAGANTCCGGGAGNATGTCCAAACAACAAGCTCAGTTTACTCAGGAAGAGGCAAGCCTTATATACCCTCCACCCCACCCTGGGGGAAGGTCTGATGAATATGCATCTGCTGGTGTGACATGGCTGCCTCTCATTGGTCCAGGTCGTCTCCAGCTCATGTTTCAGCTGCTGTTGCTAAGGCCCCTAGGCAGACCCAGGCTGGCTCTCAGAATGTATCTTTTTTACTGGTTTGGGCCAGCTGGCCCTCAAGCCTCTCGGGGATGAGTCATCCCACAGCACTTGGTTGATATCACTGGGAGGCCTGCTCTTTTCTGAAGGGAAATAGAGGAGCAGTGGATCTGAGGGAGAGAGGAGGTACTGGGGGACAGGGAGGGGTGGAGGGAGGGGAACCTGCAGTCAGGATGTATGAGAGAAGAATAAATAAAAAGAAAAAAAGAAAAAAAAGAGTGGCCCCCATACATTTGAATGCTTAGTCATCAGGAAGTGGCATTATTTGAAAGGATTAGGAGGTGTGGCCTTGCTTGAGTAGTTGTGACCTTGTGAGAGAAAGTGTGTCACTGGTGGTGGACTTTGAAACCTCATAGCCCAAGCCAGGTCCAGTGGTTCTCTCTTCTGCTGCCTGTGGTTCTGGATGTAAAGCTTTCAGCTACCTTTCCAGCACCATGTCTGCCTGTTGTGTGAGGCCCCAAACAGCTTGACCACACAACTGCCATGACAGGCTTAAAGGTCCAGACACAGCTTCTGTGACAGGCTCACTGGTAAGCAACACTTGGATCCAGGAAAAGCCATAAGCTGACACCACCCAGGGATCCACTCAGGGATGGGCCAGCATGTCAGGGAAGTACCTGACATCTCAAACATTCCAACCATTAGATAAGATCACCAGATGTCCCTGAGCCTAGCACACACCTATTTTCCTTCCCTAGACAAATGAGCCAATCAGGGTCCTGAACCCTAGAAATCCCCTCACCCCAACCTCTGCTATGATAAAATCCCTACTCCGCCTGGGCTCGGGGCTCTCTGCTCTCACGGCTGCATTGGACAGAGTCCAAGCTCTGAGCTTGAAAATAAAGGCTCTTTGCTTTTACATATGGGATTTTGCTTTTACATATGGGATTCGGTCTCCGTGGTGGTCTTTTGGGGGTCCCTGTGATCTGGGCACAACATATGGGGGCTCATCCAGGATCCCCTAAGCCCACTGGGACCATCAGCCCAGAGAGCCTGAAGCCAGCCAGTACATTTTTGTGTCTCTGTGTTACATTCATGTTTTCTATGTTTACTTTTGTTTGGATATCCTTTCGTAAATGGGCTTTTGGGATATACTTTTGTAGGTGGGTCTTCTGGCAGGCACCAGGAGAGCTGTTCTGTTGTCTTGTGTGTTGTAATTTTGTTCTTTTCCTGACTTACAAAAACTCTAGACTCTTATTTTAGGATTTCTGAGTTGGTCAGCTGACACTGTCTCCCTGGAAAAAAGTTTGCCTTTTTGTTGGAATGTCCTGCNTATATGAATGTGTGAATATGTGAGACATGTGGCCTCAGTATGTGTGTTTTATGCCTGGGCTTNTGTGTGCGTTGTGACTCCAGATAGAAACTGTACATGGACAGCCATTGGGGCCGGATGGCCAGCAGAAGGGACAGAGGGTCCCTTTGGTTGAACTGGGACAGACTAAGAATACTCCTACCCCCCATTGCTTCCTTGCTCTCTGACCAGGAGCACACGCAGTGGTGGGTGGGGGAGCACACTGTTGTGGGGCCGCATGCTGGCAGCTGGGGCAAGGACTCCCAGTCACAGCCAAGGAGTGGCCTACAGGGGCCTCCCACTGGAGAGCCCGGCTGGGGCATGGAGTCCCTTCCAGTTTGCCCCTCTTGTGCACTTGAGAATCTGGGGTTAACAACAATCTTTTGTCCCCATGCTGCACACAGTCCACTCCCATGCTAATGGGTGGGGCTCCCAAGACCTGCCCTGGGGGCTGCCCATCAAACCTGACCAAGGTTTGGCTCCAAGGGCGGAATGGAGTGTCACTGCCTTTGGTTGCCAAGCTATGGTGGCTGTGTTATAATGCTGTAGCCAGGGCTGCTTTGATCATTCAGATCCAATAGATTATAAATATTTGTCATCATTTAGAGGGGTTGGTTACAAATTATTATTGGTTAAAAAAAAGAAGAAAGAAACAAAACTATTGCTAGTTTCAGATGTTTCAGGTTGGTACAGTGTTGATGCAAATTTAGAGTTATTCTTGTTATGTTATATGCATGTATTTCTGTTCTTCTTTAAAATATTGCAGCCATACAATATATCCTAGATTACTGAGAGGAACTACAAGAAAGACTTGGGTAAGAGTTTCTATGTTTAAAAAATAAGAGAAAAAACAGGAGACTGGAATAATAAAGAGAAGGAAAGGAAAAGAGGAATTTGTCTGGAGTAAATGTCTGAGGACTCAAAGGAATGGACTGAAGATACATGGAAGGTTGTAGAAGGCCAGAGGAGATGTGAACTATGTTGTGGTTTCTCATACGTGCAAATACTGAATTTGAAAGTTAATTCTGGTTGATTTTCATTTTAAAAATAGCTGATGATTCTTCACTGCAAAATGTTTGTTAAAAATGGAGATATGTGTGTGTGTATGTATGTAGACATGTATGTAACTTGTATTTAACTCTATATGTGTGAATGTAAGCTAGCTTTAACTGTATGTATGTGTATGTAACTTGGACCCAGCTGTGCATACNTGTGCAAGTAATTACTGTTTAGAAAAACATGTTTTAAACAGCAACCACATGGCTTTCCTCCATCTTGGCTGGTGACCTCATCATGATATAGGCAGCCATGTGGCTGGCAGCCATCTTTTACTAAGGTTATAAAGATCTATTCAGATTAACAAAAGCTAACTTAGAGAGTTACACCTACGTACTTATGTCTTTTCCAACTGTTCAACACAAGCTTCTATANAATTTAAATAGATGGCTACATGTGTTTAATAAATAAGGTATTTGATAAATATTAAAGCTGCACCTCAATGCTCTTATACACAAGAATGTACCTTGCTCTGGAAGTTAAACTTTGTAATTTAAGAGTCACCCAGGTGATAGTCACCAAAACTGAGATGTTCATTTCTTGTTATGCAACAAGACAATGACCTAAGCAGTCTGGCAAAAGGTTTGGAACAGCTTCTGACTCCATGAGTCTCAACCCTTTGGAGGTTAAAAAAACAAAAAACTTTTTACAGGGGTAGCCTAGGACCACNTGTATGTCAGATGTTTGCATTGAGATTCATAACAATGGCAAAACTGCAGTTATGAAATAGCATTGGGAAAGTTGAGAACCAGTGATTTAGAGAATGTTTCTCCTTATTCAAGGTCTATTCAGGCTTAAGAATGTATGTCTAGCCTCTTTGTCTTTGCTAAATTTGTTAAGCTTAAGCTATTTGGATAAACTGAGTCATATAAATGTTTTATATTGATACTAAAAGGAGCTTCAATTTAAAAAANTTTTTTAAGGCTCATACTTAACAGAGATAAGACTACAAATGCCAAGGTCAGGCATTTAGATAAAGCTCCCATTCCCTCAGAGGCTTGGAGAAATTTCCTGCTTGCTAAAAAGGGCGTCATCCTCCTTTTCTCTGGTAAAAGGAACTTATGGGCCTTCCATTAACATATGGCTATTTTGTTTTGGTTTCTTTACTGAACTTGTGTTTGATACTAGAAGAGCTTCAATTCAAAATCATTGTTTTTAAGGCTACTTAATGTAGACTGTTAGAGAACACAAGTAAATAGTCATCTTATAATCAAGTTCTTTAATTGTAGTCATGCTAAGTACTGATGTAATTAATTACAGGGATAAGCTTTACTTAGTCCCTTGCATATATTTTCAGGATAGAAACAAAGTTTGTCTATTCAGATATACCTAGACAGCCCTCATACTTCAGAGATCTGCAGAATATGGCATTTAAAATGTTGCTCTAAAAGCTTATTATATCAGAGAGACTTCCAGATCCTAGCAGTGACCCAAGGTTTCCAAAGAACATTACGTACAGGGCACCACAATGTCTCCGCCTGGATTATGGCAACTCTGACCACAGGGCAAGATGCCCTAATGCAACACCTGCCGCCAGGAGCTGGCCCAGCCTGTGGACAAGCAGCAGGACACTGGAGAATTGATTGCATCCTTTTTGCCTAGACAAAGTAAAATCAGTCCTGCCCATGTCCCTCTTCCACAGGAAAAACTCTCCTTATGTGCCTGATGACTGAAGAAGATTGATTGCTGTTCTGATACTTGTGCCTCCAACGCTATGGAGACCTGGGTATGGGCTGGTCACTATAGAACTGGAAGCTGCTTGGTCTGCACTCAGGTATAATTTATCCTTCTCAGATCTCTGAAAGTATTGATGGCTAGGCTGGCTATAACTTTGTCAGCTTGGCAGCATCAGACAACCAGATCCTTCTGCAAGACTATAGTCAGCTTGTTAGCTCATTTTTAAGAAAATGTTCTAAGATATGAAAGTTTAAATAAGTCATAAAGGTTTAAATATGGGTCTGAAAATAAAAAAGTTCTGAGGATATGAAAGTCTATACAAGTTTTGAAGGTCTAAGAATGTTTTAAGATATATAAAGGTCTGAGGATATGAACGCTTATATGCTTTGAGGATCTCAGAAAATGATTTAAGATATAAATACAAGTTGTGAAGATATAACTAAATGATTTAGATTATGAGAAATGTTTCAGATTGCTTTCCCCTTCTATGATATTAAAGTTCAGAGCTTAACATTTAATAGAGTTCTGATAAGCTTGTAGAGCAGTGACTACTTACTGTTCAGTCACAAGCTCAAATTTTAGATTTATTTTGGTTGTCATCTAAATATTAACTTAAAAGTGCTTCTCATCAGGCCAAAAACAAATCTCTGTCCAATCTGTACCTGGCTCTCTGAACAGAAGGAAAATGTACATGCTTTTCACCCAAATCTGTAGTTCTTGCTAGGACTCAAAGGTATGAGTCCACTTTTGCTGTTTCCCATCACCTGCTTTGTCTATTATATGGATTTCAGTACAGATTGGTAATACTAATGTATCTAAAACTTTTATGTTGTTTTGTAAGATAATTCATATAGGCCTCAGAGGGTTAAAAGAGTCATAAAACTTGGATCCCCTTCACAGAGGTCAGAAGGACCCCAGATAAGTATGGCTTGTATTGCCCCACTTGTCTATTCCTAAGGATGGTATTTTTCTCTCTCCTGGTCTTGGGACTCCTGCTCTTCCCAATTACTAAGACTATGGGCCTAAAAGTTCCAAATAAGTTTATAAATTTTAACTTCTGTTCCTAGTTTAAAATTTAAAAATGTGGTGACATTTCCACTTGGCTGGCAGACACCTCCAAGCTTCAGTTGCTGACTACACTGCTCCATATGACTATGAGCTCTGGACTTGCTAAAAGCTGACGTGGACCAGCCCAGCCAATGTGATTGTTCCCTGTCTCTACAGCTGGGTCAGATAGCCACATACTTCTGACAGATGCCCCATTGCCCAGCCTCTGACTAGCCTTTCACCCTTTTGGTGGCCCGGACAATGGCACCCCAATGTCAGCCCGAAGCAGTTCCAGAGGAGAATACGTCGTCCCATATTCCCTGCCCAAAATAGGTTGAAATGCTGGGTCAAAAGGAAACTCCCTGGCGTAAGGGACAAAATGGCTAACTATAACGCCCATTGACAAAACAGGAAAATAGTTTCAGAGTTGTCAATTGATAAACTTATTAACTAGAATGGTTCTGCAGTAAGATAAGACACTTACCTTCTTTGTGCAGAACCAAAGAGGTATTAAATGGTCTTAAAAATTATTATTCAAGATTATAATCTAGTTGTACTCAAAGATCAGAACTACAGGGTCTTAAGAATGGCAATAGATACAGATGTTGCTACCTTAGAAAAAATTGTTAACCAATGGTTCTTAGGTCCCAATACCCTTGAGCCCCTGGACAGATAGTACTCATGATTGAGTCCTGTCATTGGTACTTGTGAAAAGGAGAATGTGGGAGGCCCAAAACAGCTTGATTACATAACTGCCATGTCAGGCTTAGAGGCCCAGACAAGCTTCTGTGACAGGCTTACTAGCAGGCAACACCTGGATCCAGGAAAAGCCATAAGCTAACACCACCCAGGGATGGGCTAGCATCTAAGGGGAAGTACCCGACACCTCAAACATTCCAACCATTAGATTAGATCATCAGATGTCCCTGAGCCTAGCACACACCTATTTTCCTGCTGTGGGATGTCTTTCTATATGCTATGAATATATGTTGCTCTGATTGGTTGATAAATAAAGCTGCATTGGCCTATGGCAGGGCAGGATAAGGTTAGACAGTANATTCAAACTGAAGACGAGATGAAGAAGGGTGGAGTTGAGGGGACACCAGCCTGTCACCNAAGGAGCAACAAGATGCCAGCAGACCAGTAACACCACAGCCACATGGCAACATACAGATTAATAGAAATAGGCTGAATTAAGTTATAAGAGCTAGCTAGCAAGAAGCCTAACCCATAGGCCATACAGTTTGTAAATAATATGAGCCTTTGTGTGTTTACTTGGGACCAAGTAGCTGCAGGANGTGGCTGGGAGAGATTCATCCCAACAATGGGGCCAGGCAGGACTGGAGAAATTTATGGCTACATTTTGGCACCCAGATGTGGTAGCAAGAATTTCCACCCAAAACCTGAGAAATCTTTTTTTAAAAAAGATTCTAAAATGGAGCTAAAAACAGCTTCCTACTTATGTCTCTCAGGCAAGCCACAATTTAGACACACCACAGCCTGCGGCCTTGAGCTACAGTATGGTGGGTTTGTAGCATATGGGCTTGACCTACAGTATGGCGGATTCCCGCCATGATACACAGAAGTGTCTCCAAGCCATGCAGTGTATTGCATGGTGGAATTAGCTTTTGCTAATACAGACCCCCCCAAAAAAAAAGTTTCTGGACTACACACTACTTGTTGGAGGCATGGACCCACTGATTCCTAGAGTGGGCAGTAGGCATACCTCCGCCATGTTGGGAAGCTGAGGTGGGCGGAGTCACCAGCCAAGGCTGTCGCATTGGTCCTAGCCANGCAGCTTAGCAGTTTAAAATCTCTCCTGGTCAGAGAAGGATTATAGATTCACAATAAGACAGATTCAGATGGAATAAAACTCTAAACTGTTTACAGTGTGTGTAAAAATGTACATAGGCTTGGAAAAGAGAAGAAAAGGAGTATATGCANTTATATAAATAAATAGTTTTAAAAAAATAAAGTCTTTAAAGAGACAATAAAAGTAATATAAAAGTTAAGCCACACAAAGATGGAAATTACACAGAGCCTGGATTATATTGTCTTTGGGAATTTTAACTGGAGAGAGACATTTGATTNTAAAGGCTGCTTTATTAAACCAATATGTATATTTTAAAGGTATCTTGACTTCAAAATTTATGTCTAAGGATATGTTGCTTTGGAAAAGAGGTTCTGCTTTTGTTTCCACAGAAGATGAGAACCTGTGGATTGCTTCCAGGCTAATATGGTTTCATCAGCCAAGACCCCCTGAAAGGTCTCTAATTACAGCCATGGCCCAGATGATCCAACATCCAAAACAGCTTCAAAGCAACTGACTGAGACCATCCAGCCTCACAGACTACTAAAGCCAAGATTTAACTGTAATTCTTAATTGTCTAAGGACTCCCCATAAGATTGCCAGTGCCCCCAACCAGCAGGAAATAGTATGAGAAGCTATGTCCAAATTACCAAAATATTGTTTATAAATGTTTATTTTTATTTAANGGGGGTTGATTATAAATGTAATCTCTTCCTAAAGAAGAAAAGGAGATATAGATATGATAGGATAAAAGGGTAGGTTATTGAATCTACTTTTAAAGAGCAACAACTTGTTTGAAATGTTTTACATTGCTATGGATTTTGGTTTATTGATACAAATTTAAAGTTAATGTTGTTATAACTGCATATTTTTACTCTTGTTTAAGGTACTAATTCATTTAAAGGTACAATTCATTTAAAATATAATGTATAATTTAAAAATACAAATTAATAGTCAAATCTATAGTCATGTTAGTTCAGTTTTTTAGGTATACAAAGATATATTTCAATTAGGTAGGTAACCTTCAAACACTTCAAAGACCTACAGAATATGGCATTTAAAATGTTTTAAGAACTTAGACTTTTCTGGACAATGAGACACGTCTGCTCCTAGCAGCACCAATTACTTCAACGAGGACAATGGGTATTGAAAAAACCCATAATGGAGTTTACTTTCTTTGTGGAAAAAGTTAGCCACTGGGCAAAAAAAGTGCCCTTGCCTCGACTGCTTGACAGGATGTTGCATAAATTGGACATGCAGGACCCATAGAAAAATGACCACTGAATTTTGCCAAAACAAGGTGAGATGGTCCTTCAGGTTCCTGATTTGCAGAGGAGACTGCCAGACATTCTGCAGGACACAGGGAGAAATGACTAAGAAACTCTAGGCATATAGGCTGAAGATGGATGCCCCAACGTTACAGAGGAACTTTAAATGACTACCCAGGCATCCAGATGTCTCTGTTCCGTAATTTCTAGAATTATGGAAGTTGCTTGCAATGTACTTCCTGTTTACTCAAGTGATATTATATCCTTCTGGGGTCTTTGATGTAATTGAAGACTAGATAGCTAGAATTTTCACTGGTTATGATAAAAGATAAATTAGATATGAAACTTTAGACTCACAAATATAGAATAGATGATAGAATATTTTCTTTAAATTTGCCAAATACAAATAGACTAGATATTGTTAACTATAATTCTTGCTTGATAACTGTTCTATTATAAGTAACTTTACTATGTTAAAGTTAAAACCTTCCTTTTGATTAGACAGAAAAGGAGAAGTGCTGTGGGATATCTTTCTGTATGCTGTGAATATGTGTTGCTCTGATTGGCTGATAAATAAAGCTGCATTGGCCTATGGCAGGGCAGGGTAAGGTTAGGCAGTATATTCAAACTGAAGACTAGATGAAGAAGGGAGAAGTCCAGGAGACGCCAGCCTGTCACCCAAGGAGCAACAAGATGCCAGCAGACCAGTAATGCCACGGCCATGTGGCAACATATAGATTAATAAAAATGGGTTGAATTAAGTTATAAGAGCTAGCTAGCAAGAAGCCTGACCCATAGGCCATACAGTTTGTAAATAATATAAGCCTCTGTGTGTTTACTTGGGACCAAGTGGCTGCAGGACGTGAGTGGGAAAGATTCATCCTGAAGGCGGGGCCGGGCAGAACCGGAGAAACTTACAGCTACATTTTCCTTTTACAGATACCCCTAGACAAATGTCAGCCAATCAGGGTCCTGAACCCTAGAAATCCTTTCACCCCAAACCCTGCTATGATAAAAACCCTACCCCATCTAGACTCGGCGCTCTCTGCTCTCACCACTGTATTGGACAGAGAGTCCAAGCTCTGAGCTTGAAAATTAAGGCTCTTTGTTTTTACATATGGGATTCGGTCTCCACAGTGGTCTTTTGGGGGTCCCCATGATCTGGGCATAATACTGTGTGCCACCATCCTCCCTGCCATGATGACAATGGACTAAACCTCTAAAACTGTAAACCAGCCTCAAATAAAGGCTTTCTTTCATAAAAGTTACTGTGGTCATGATGTCTCCTCACAGCAACAGAACAGTGANTGTGACACCCCTCCAAAGCCCATCATGATGTCTCCTCACAGCAACAGAACAGTGACTGTGACACCCCTCCAAAGCTCAACATTCTGAAACACTAGACTGGGAACACAGCTGGCTAAGTAAGTTTATTCCTGAAATGCAAATGGTGAATAGCATATGATGCTAATGGGCTAGCATCTGAAGCAGACAAACAGGCAAATTCAGATTTATGCGCACAAGCAAATGGACTCAAATGCAAAGCACAGCATAAATTTCCTGTCCACACCACAAGAACAAAACAGTGTACATCACCATTTTACACAGAGCTCATAAAAATAAAGTATTATTCTAAAAGCTCCAGGAAGACTGAGTTTATTAATCCCAGGTGACAAATAGAAGCAAATTTCAAACTTAAAATACTTTGCAAATAAGCTTCAAATTAAAAAGATAAGTGGAGATGATTGACAGTCTGCATACAAAACCGTATACATGAGAGATACTACACTACATCTTCAAAGAGCATCAGGAAAAACTAGAATTGATGTCAAAGTTTAACTTATATAGGACAAGGAAGCATCTGCCACAAAGACCTTATATCAGCTCCACTTAAAAAGAAAGATTACATTTTATTGTTATTTATGTATCTGTGTCCATGCTTGAGTATGCACAGGCGTGTACAGGTACCCACAGGAGCCCCTGAAGCTGGAGTTACAGGTGGTTGTGAGCCACCTGCTCACCTGGGTGCTAGAACTGAACTGGGTCCTTCTTGCGCAGAAACAGCAAGTGCTCTCGATTGCTGAGCCACCTCTCCATCTCCCTCCACTTCTTTCTCACTACCAAACACAATCCATCCACTAAACTAGCTTCTGTACCCAAAAGTTTGTCTTGAAGTTGTAACATACAATAATTTAAGATAATGTGACCTTCACAGAAAGACACTGAAGTGAAACATTTGTTTTCCTCTAGCTTGAGCAAAACTAGACTGGTCCATGGCCACCACTACATATCTCATATTATATAAACTTCTTGGTCAAAGATAGAGACCCGTTATAAAAGGATGAGCTGAGCCCTGAACAATGAGAAACATTTAGAGAACACTGCTGAATTTGTTCGTTGTTAGGGAGAAGTTAAAGTACACCACTGTAATAGAGAAAGAGGTGGACAAAGTTGGTCCAAAGGGAAAGCAGTGTGCAGAGACACTCAAAGGGGCCACACAGAAATGGAAGGAGAGCAAGAGACAGAAAGCTGAGGGCCAAAGCAAGGCTGAGGCTTAGTTCCAACCTCCTTTCATTGTCCTCCATTCCCAGACAAATCAGAATGGGAGTCTTAATAGAAATGAAAACAATCTTCAATCTGCCATTTCCACCCCAACAGGCTAAATCTCTAAATTCAGTTGCTTTGGATACATTTTCTTTTCCTTTTTCTTTTTTTTTAATAATTTATTTATTTTTACTTTATGTACAATGGTGTTTTTCCTGCCTGCATGTCTGTATGAGGGTGTCGGATCCACTGGAACAGGAGTTACAGACAGTAACATGTAAGCTGCCATGTGGGTGGTAGGAATTGAACCCAGGTCCTCTGGAAGAGCAGTCAGTGCTCTTAACTACTGAGCCATTCTCCAGCCCCCTGGATACATTTTCTAACCTCAGTTTTCATCACAAACACAGAGTACAAAGCAGGCAATCACATTCTTTTTGGGTTTTGTGCTCTACAATGTGCTAACATATTCGCTAACTGAAAAGCTAGCATGTAAACAATGGACACAGCAATTCAAATAAATACTTCAATTCCTATACTACATGAGACAGTTCTTAAGAAATAATTTTAAGGGAGCTCTTTTCTGGTTTTCCTTCTCAAAGCTTGCTTATTAATTCAATGGTTTTCCAAAGTTGTCCACTAACTGAGGAAAAAATAGGATGGAAGCATGACTACCACATACTTTATCAGCAGGAATCACTTAAAACTTTTGTTTCCTCGTTCATTTCTGTAGGACAGTAGCCCTTATACTGGATATTCTTGTTTTCAAAGAGATGAGGAGGGCTATCTGATCCTGTAAAACTCCTATCTGTGACTGAAAAGACGAATCAGATGCAAAGGTACTTGCTGTGCAAGCATGAGACCTTCAGTTCAATCCCGGGAACCCACATAAAAATGACTGACACAGTGGAGCACACCTGCCGTCTCAGCACTGCAGAGGCAGAGCAGAGCAGAGGCAGGATCCCTGGCTCTCAATGGACATCCAGCCAGCCTATCCTACTTGGTGAGATGCAGGCCAATAAGAGACCCTGTTTAGAAAAAACAGGTTTGGCTGGAGAGGTGGCTCAGAGGTTAAGAGCACTGACTTTTCTTCCAGAGGTCCTGAGTTCAATTCCCAGCAACCACATGGTGGCTCACAACCATCTGTAATGAGATCTGGCGCCCT
>LZPO01027385.1:575185-602790 GCA_001675575.1 Neotoma lepida | reverse complement strand
AAAAAAATACCATAATAATTTCCTAAGATTCCTGAAACAGATATGTATATTCACATATCCCTGACCACATATTAAGTACTTAAAGACAACATGAAATACAACCGAGTCCCCCCTCACTGGCCGGCTCCACATCTAAAGATTTAAACCTACCACAGATTAAAAATACTCAGACAAGATGTCTATATGTAACATGCTCAGGCTTTATTTTGTTATTATTCCCTAACAATTCAGTATAACAATAGAATTTACAGTGTTTTAGGAATAATAAGTAATCTAGAATTATTTAAAAGTAAATGGGGATATATGTAGCTTATATTTTATGTAAAGGAATTGAGCATGAGTTTTGGTATCTGTGCAGGGACATGGTGTCCTAAAACTAATCCTCTTGGTGACACTGAAGGATGTGTATATTGTCAGAATAAAAAGCAAACAGCCTAAAGTGGATCTCTGAGTTCTAGGCCAGCATGGTCTACAGAGCTAGTTCCAGGACGTCCATGGCTACACAGAGAAACCTTGTCTCAGAAAAAAAAAAAAAAATTAACAGCATATACAGATACCAGAAAAACTCAGATATCCCAGTCTAATTGTTATACCTTTCTCTAATTTTTTAATTACATTTTTACTTATTTTGTATTGGGGGCAGAGCATGCACATCCTTAGCACTTGTGTGAAGGTCAGAGGTCATCTTTTCTCCTTCCATCATGTGAGTCCCAGGGATCAAATTCAGGTCATCAGGTGTGACAGCCAGCACCTTACCTTTACCTACTGAATTATTTCACCAGACCCTATCATAACTTTCTAATCTATCACATGTGATTTAGGAAGCATATAATGTACGTGTGTGTGTCTGTGTGCATATGCACTATACAGCATAATGATTAATAGACTTCAGAATCAAATAAACCAAGTCCACTGCTGCAATTAATACTGTTTTATACTAACTGCATAAAAGTTTTTGTTTTGTTTTGTTTTTGTTTTTTTGAGACAGGGTTTCTCTGTGTGGCAGCTCTAGCTGTCCTGGAACTCGCTTTTTAGACCAGGCTGGCCTCAAACTCACAGAAATCCACCTGTCTCTGCCTCCCCGAGTGCTGGAATTAAAGGTGTGTACCACCACTGCTCGGCAACATTCTAAATTTTTTAATTAACAAAAAGTCTTAAAATTAAAGTCAGTATGGAATTACATTGAAACAAACTAACCAACAGTGATGTGAAGAAACCTGCTGCTAAAGGGACTATGTTTATTACTAAGAAAAGAAATATATTTCTAGTAGAGGATATAATGAAAGCACTTATTTGATTATTTATCGGAAAATAAGTATAATTAACTCAGTGGTCTGGACAGTCTCTAATTACCAGTTTCTTTCCATTCTTCCCCCCTCAGAAAATGTGAGCCAGGTCACTGGGAGTCTAATCCAGCATCTGGAACAGAGACTGAATAGCTTTAAGAAAAACCACAGATGCTAAAATTACCTGTTGTAAAGACGGGAAACTCAAAGAAAAGCAGCACTGGTCATAATAAGATCACACTGAAAATTATTTGTGAGCTAAGGTCAGAGATGGCACACTAGGTCTTTAGGAACAAACATTAACACTATCTCCCACAGCAGATGATCACACAGACAACTGACAGACAGTTTGTCTGCACTGTCTAGCCTCCCTGCCTACTCTACTAAGGGATTCTATCGTCCCTGAGACTGCAGCACAGGAGGTGACTTCTGTAAACACAACTGCCCAACTCTGCTCTTTGAGACAACTACAAGGGCTCTGGGGCTGCCTTCTAGACTCTGTCTGTAACTGAGAATATCAAGATGTTCACATGATTCCACCCCTGAAAATGATTTTAGGATTAGTATATATGCAAACTCTGTAAGTAAAAGTAAAATAAACGTATGGACTAATAAGTAATAAAAATACATTGTTTACAAAGGGAAACTGAAGTGGAGCTCACCTGTCCACTTTTCCCAAATTCCAGCTCTATAATGGCGACAGGGGTGTGTATTTGAGCTTCATGCCTTGACTGTGACTTGCCATCGACTCTCCAGCTCAGGCCCCGCAGTCCATTGTCCCAGCGACTCTGGTTCAGGAGGCTCTCTCGGATTCTTGTCTTCTGGTTCTTCCAAAACTTGGAAATGACTGCAGCTTGCTCACAGGTGATGCCACCTTGCTTTTTGGTCTGAGCAGTCAAGAAGGCCTCTAACTGGTTGAAATCCATGTCTGCAGATGCAATAGACTATAAAGATAACAGAAAAAGCAATATACATTTGGACTTGGTAGATAACCAGACAGAGCTGTCTGACTACAGAGCATGTTCTGACTGACCTTAGTCACTGATTTTGTTTTCCAAAAGGCCCTCAAGTGACAAGACTGAGAATGAGTGACAATTACAGTACAAATGCAAAAATACTCCCTTTTTAAATACCAAAGCAAGAATATAACTTTAAATATCCAGTTTCAGATGCCTCAATAGGTTAAGAGCACTTGCTGTTCTTGCCAAGGGCTCAAGTTCGGTTCCCAGTACTCACACGGCAGCTCACAGTTGTCCATAACTCCAGTTCTAGGGGTTCTGATGCCTCTTCTAACCTCCACAGGTACCAAGCATGAACATGATGTAAATACATGCACTCAGGCAAAATACTCATACATATAAAATAAATAACTGTAATTTTTTCATATCCGGCTCCATAGTGGGGAAATAAAAATTATTCTAAACAATGAAACAAAAAATCAAATTAATTGGTTCTCTGATAAAATCTTACATAATTTATTGTCAATAAACCTGGTTTGACATGCCACAGTGATACCATGAGTTGTCCACAGACAACTAAATAAATGTCGTTAAATGAATATGTTACTTGAACTTTGCAGCCTATCTCAGTCAAAAAGCTCAGTAATTCTACTCTGACATTGTATGCTACCTTATACTTTATTATATTTTCAAACCTTAACTACCAATGAAGCTTGGTTCTCCACTCTAGCATTCCAGAAAACAGTCACTAGATGTGTGGTTGGCTATTCTGTCAGTGCTGACACAATCTAGTCATTCGAGAAGAAGGAACTTCAATTGAGAAAATGCCTCCATCAGATTAGCCTGTGGGCAAGCCTGTGGGGTCATTTCTTTTCCTTTTTCTTTTTTTTTGTTTTTCCCTCTAAGACAGAATTTCTCTGTGTGTAGCCCTGGAACTCATTCTGTAGACCAGGCTGGCCTTGAACTCACAGAGATCTGTCTGCCTATTAAAACTCATATTCCATTTTCAAAGACAACGTGTTGGACAGAAGTACTGAGAAGCATTGATCATAGCAAAGCCCCTGACTTTCCATAAAGTTCAATGAACCAGAGTCCTAACTGTGAAGCCATGGTTCTCTGTTGTATTGGCTGGTTTTGTGTGTCAATTTGACACAAACTAGAGTGATGAGAGGAAAGCACCTCAGCTGAGGAAATGCCTCAGTGAAATCCAGCTCCAAGGCATTTTTTCAATTAGTGATTGATGGGGGAGTGCTTGGCCCATGGTGGGTAGTGCCATCCCTGGGCTGGTGATCCTGGGTTCTATAAGAAGGTGGACTGAGCAAGCCATGGGAAGCAAGCTGGTAAGCAGCACCCTCCATGGTCTCTGCATCAGCTCTTGCTTCCAGGGTCCTGCCCTGTTTGAGTTCCTGTCCCGGCTTCCTTCAGTGATGGACTGCAATGTGGAAGTGTAAGTCAAATAAACCCTTTCCTCCCCAACTTGCCTTTTGGTCATGGTGTTTTGTTGCAGCAACAAAAACCCTAACAAAGACATCTGGTTAGTTGTCACAACAGACTACACAGAGAGGTAGATACTGGCATCACTATCAATAACAATAATAGTAAGTCAAACTGACACAGTCTACCAACAATGATACAAATATGGCACCACCTAAGGATTAGCTACAATGCTTAGTTTATGATCCTTCAGAGACTAATTATCACTCTCATTTCTTTTAAAGATTTAGCTGTTTATTAGAACTTATCCAACTAGTTCAGTTTAACAACAAACAGAAAAATTGGGAGGGAAAAAAATGAGAAGACAGTGTAGAGTCAAACTAGTGTGTCAAAACTCAAGACACGGTTATACATATGCAATAAGGAGCCACAAAGGCTGGGCACATGGTTAATTACGATGCAAAACTAAATGTGAACACTAGAAAGCTAGCTTTGAGGACATACACAGCTGAGGTAAAGTGGGGAATCACAAAACCCTCCTTTCCTACGTTGCTATTCTCCCTTGGCCACAGAGGCTGCTGGTAGGAGCACCAAATCAAATCAGAGTACCCTCTTTTCTCTGTGTGCACTGGGGGGGTCTAAGTCAACTTCTCATTTACAACAGGAGGACAAATGCCCTTGCCTTTGGGGATTTTAGTGCCAGAAGGATGTGAGACTGGGATTGTGGACAGCCAGTTTAACTTCTTGGCACAAAGTTGAAGAAAAGGGGAGAGGGCGGAGCTAAATGGAAAGAAGAGAAGAGGTAAGGAAAGACCGTGAGGCCGAGCAGGGATGAGGGCACTCTCGGTCTTGTAGCTCTGTTCTATAATAGCCCCCAGGGCTCTGGTTCTTGTAGGTCTTCTTTCCATTGTGTATGCTATCTCAGCAACCTTCCAACTGCATGCACCAAAAAATTCCATTACTTTTCTGTTGCTTTGATAAAACACCATGACCAAAAGCAACTTATGGAAGGGCAAATTTATTTCGTCTTATAGTTCCAGAGGAGTAACAGTCTATCATGCCAGGGAGACATATTAGTAGGAGCAAGAAGCTGAAAGACAGCCTCTCATCTACAGGGATACGGCAGAGAGAGTGAACTGGAGAGTAGGGCAAAGCTATAGACTCTCATAGCCTACCTCCAGTGACAGCTTCCTTCAAAGGACTGCACCTCTTAAGCCTCCCCAAACAGTATCACCAACTGGGGTTCAAATACCTGAGCCTTTGGAGGGCATTTCTTATCCAAATCACAACTATTCAAATAATTTATACCATAGTCCTATCAGTTGGACCCTCAAGTTGTCACTACAATAGGACACCAGCAATAAGACCAAAGGGTACAAAGGTAGGGCAATGTCAGGCAGTACAGCTAGCGACATGCTGCCTTTCAGTTCTCTATTAATATAAAAACTGTGTGGCAAACATAACTTCCTGATTGATTATATTTCATGTTACAATTCAACACATTTACTACCCATTTACCAGACAACAGATCCAAAATCTCTAGCTGTGACTACAAATAGAAATATTACTCTAAAGCCTAGCCTTGGGGGCTCATGGCTATAATCCCAGCAGCACTCAGGAGGCAGAGGCAGGTAAATAGCCAAAAGTAAATCTGGTCTGTTTGTACAACTTCTAGGACAGCTAGAGCTACATGGCAAGTCCCCAGGAGGAGGGGGGAGTTACTTTGTATATATACTACAATTAAGTTAAATATTTCTATTAGCTTTATTTTCTATCTTGCTTTACCACACAGATGGTCTGTATCATTTTCCTCATGATACCAAGAGATATCTATTCTGAGATACGTGTGGTTATACACACCTGTAAAAACAATCCCACGGATTAGCATCTACATAGTGAATTCTAGGACAACATGTCTTTAAAAAACAAAAAAAGAAAAACAAAACTTATTCTGATATAATGGTGCCTTATGACATAAAAGTTATTTTTGTTGGATTTCAATCAACATCTTGAACTACGGTCAATTCAACCAAATTTTAACACAACTGGAAAATAAATAAGGAACTGACTTTGAACTGAATTCAAAGTCATGAATTCTCATCTAATATCAGTTTTTATTTAATTCAAGAAAAGTCTTAGTAAGCTTTGTTTCAGTTTTCTTCTCATTTTTGAGCAACTGGGAATATAAAAAGCATTCTCAGCTTATAGACTAACCAAGGACAGGAAGTAGGACCAACCCCTGCTCAAGAATATGCCACAGAACAAACTGACTCATGTCATGTGATTGCAACACCCCACATGACACTGAGGAAACCTGTTTACAATCACTAGAGCCTAGAAATTAACTTCGTTTACATGAGAAAGTACTTTTTAAACAGTTTTAATAAACACTAAATTTTTCAGGGACACAACAAAAATAGCTTGTAGGTTTTTACTTTACAGACAGGATGTTTAACATTTGGGAAAATCATTGCTGAGTTTAAAATATATAAGCTACCAATACATCACAGCTGTATATTAACTGCATTTGTTGCTATATGTTCATGGTGATTCCACATATAGTGCAAACATATACATACAATAATGTTCGAAGTTACATCTTAAAACATCGCAAATTATTTTCATTTACATTTATGCCATATTGATTTGTTCAAAAATATGAAATATATACATATATACACATATATATTGTGTGTATGTGTGGTGTATGTGTGTGTGCACATGTGTGGGAGTGATCATGCATGATTGGGAAGTACATGTGGAGGCCAGAAGCCAATGTCATGCATTTTCCTTAATCAGTTTCCACCTTAGTTTTTGAGGCAAGGTCTCTCGCTAACCCTCAAGCTCACTGACTAGGCCAGGCTGGCTGGCCAATGGGCTGCAGGAACCTTTGTGCCACCACTACCACCACTTATGACACTGGAGTCACAGACACATGCTGCCNTGCCTGACTGTTCACATGGGTGCTGGGAAACCAAACTCAGCTCCTCACGTTTGAGTATCGGCCCTTTACCAACCAAGCCATCTTCCGGCCCCACAAACTTACATAAGAACTTGTTGTAAGGATAGGAAAGAGTCTTAGAAAAATGTTTACTATAAAAAGTAAACAGGGGGCTGGAGAGATGACTCAGAGGTAAAGAGCACTGGTTGCTCTTCCAGAAAACTCAGGGTCCAATTCCCAGCACCCACATGGCAGTTCACATCTGTCTGTAACTCCATCTCAGGGGACTCAACACCCTGTGCTGGCCTCCCTGGGCACCAGGAATGCAAATAGTGCACATACATTACATGCAGACAAAACACTCATACACATAAAAGAAGTAATAATAATACAGTTTTAAATGAATAAACAAACAATGGGCTGCACGGATGTGAGAACTACTGAGCATCAGGTCCAAGCTCAACAAACCAGGTCCTGGCCTATCTTTCAGTTATTTGACAACGTTCTGCCTCCCACACTGAAGCTCAAACAGCACAGACCTGTTCACAGTCCCCATACCTGCATTCTCAAGGCAGTTTCTTTCTGTGTACTTCAGTGCTGCTGTGGTTCCTGTAATGTCCTCTGTCACCACCTCACAGCATTAGCTCCTTTCTGTTAAATATGTCTTCCCCAGTGTCCTCCTCCCCTGATAAGGTGACTGCCCCCTGCAATTCTCCAAGTGTCCTACTATCCCTATCACTGTCCTTACCTCAGTAGAATGAAATGAGCTGTTTCCAAGTCTCTTTTACCCACTGACTCTAAACTTTGAGATGGTCTGTACACATACAGCATTTAATACAGTTCTCTGATACAGGATTCCAACTCTAAAGGCGCCTAGGTACCAGAGCAAGAAAGCCTCTCAAACTGTAAATCTCACAGCTTTTATTAAATTTAAAATGAAACACAAACTCATACAAATGTATAACTGTGACTCTTAGAAGTGTATACATAGATAAGAAAATTTTTGGGATCTAAGACTATGCAAAGTGTCCCTTGACAGGACAACAAAAGGCACAATTCAAAAAGAAAAACTGATATATCTGTACTTATCAAAATTAGCTTTTTCTCTGAGGAAGGAAGGAAGGAAGGAAGGAAGGAAGGAAGGAAGGAAGGAAGGAAGGAAGGAAGGAAGGAAGGAAGGAAGGAAGGAAAGAGTGAGGTTGCTTCCGCAGTACATATACAAAAATTGGAAGAAATGATGAATGAACTGTGAAGACACAACAAAGGACTAGTATCCTTTGTAAAAGCCTTCCAAACTCAACATTAAAAACATAATCAGGGCTGGCCAGTGGCAGCACATGCCTTTAATTCTAACACTCAGGAGGCAGAGGCAAGTGGATCTCTTAGTTCAAGGCCAGCCTGGTCTACAGAGTGAGTTCCAGGACAGCCAGGGCTATACAGAGAAACCTTGTCTTGAAAAGAAAAACAACCCACAATCAGGGTAGGCAAGATGGTTCAGTGGATAAAGGTACCTGTGGCACAAGCCTGGTGACCTGAGTTTGATCCCCAGAACCCACACAAAAGTAGGAGAGAACAAACTCCACAAAGCTGTCTTCTGACCTCTACAGGCATGCTGTGGCATGCACACACACCTTGCACACACACCATGCACACACATCATGCACATATATTATATTTTTTTACTTTTTCAATTGTATTTCATGTGTCTGGGTATTTTGCCTACATGTGTATCTGTGCACTACATGCATGCAGTAACCCCACCCCCCAGAGGCCAGAAGAGGGCATTACAACCCCTGGAACTAGCGTTACAGCCAGCAGGGCACCTCCATTGGGGGTGCTAGGGACCCAACCTGAGTTTTCTAGGACGCTGCTCTTAACCACTGAGCCATCACTCCAGCCCAATTTTTTAAATTATCAAAAAAGATACAATCTCATTAGAAAACAGACAAAAGACATTGACAGAGATTTCACCAGCAAGAACACATACCTGGTAAATAAGTACATGAAAAAATGTTTTGTATCATTAGCTATTAGAGAAATGTGCATTAAAACTACTATGGGCTATCACCACAGCCAATGTACAGTATAATGACAAGACCAAATGCTGGCAAGGTATGGAGAAATTGGATCACCCAGACATTGCTAGTAGGAATGAGAAATGGTACATCCACATAGGAGAACGGTTTAACAATTCATATAGAAATTAAAAATATAATTACCAAATGATTCAGCAATTGTGCTCTTATCACATTCAGTCCACAACACATACAACCTATACATAAATGTTTCTGGTAGTTCTCTAACAAATCAATGGCTATATACACAACAAACTATGTATGTGTATATATGTATTGTGCTGGCTAGTTTTATGTCATTTTGATACAAACTAGAGTCATTTGGGGAAAGGGAAACTCTATTGAGAGTATGCCCCCACCAGATCAGTTTGTGGGCAAACTTGTGGGCAATGTTCTTGAATGATGATTGATGTGGATGGGCCCACCCCACTGCAGGTGGGACCTCCCCCAGGCTGAAGGTCCTGAGGTGTATAAAAAAGCAAGCTGAGCAAGCAATGAGGAACAAGCTATAGCAATCGGCATTCCTCTATGACATCTCCAGCAGTTCCTGCCTTGTCTTCCTGTCCTAACTTCCCTGGATGAAAGAAACTCATCCTCCCCAAGTTGATTTTGGTCATAGTGTTTACCACAGCAATAATAACCCTAACTAAGACAATATGCATTTATGAAATGTCACAATAACACTGATAACTTTGCACAATTAATCTACACTAATAATAAAAGGGAAAAAATTCAAAAGTGGGGTGGGGACCACCGAGGACATCACTCAGTTGATAGAGTGTTTGCCTACCAGGCACATAACCGTGGATTTGAGATCCAGCACCACATAAACCAAATGTGGCAGCGGTAGGACCTGTCTGTAATCCCAACACTCAGAAGGTAGTCAGGAGGTTCGAAAGTTCAGGTTCCCTTCACACACATTAGTGATCTTAAGACCAGCAAGGGATACATAAGACCCTGTCTCAAAAAGAAACAAACAAAAAAGAGCCAAGAGTGCAGCTTTGTGACAGAGCACAGGCTCTGTCACACCTGTGAGACCTGGGTTCAAATCCCTAGGAGGGAATCAGGGAAGGGAGGCCTGAGGACCCTTTGAAGACTGCTTTGGCCTCCAGGTTTAGGTTCTAATTCTTCAATATGACGTACAAGGTCAGCGACAATCAGNGCCTCTGCTTTTCTACTTCTCTTCATCTCTCCATACTAATCACAATCTCCTACTCCCTGTTCTTCCCTCTAAAACTGAACCCATTTTATCTCCTAAAATTCTTCATTCTATCCCCATCCTATGAACCTTTGCCTTAAGGTACTCCCTCTGCCTAGAAAATCCTAGCTGCTGTTCCTCATCCCCACTCCTTGCTGACGTCATTTAATTCAGGGCTTTCACACAGATCTTATTTTAGCTTGGTCTAGTGTACAGGCCTATAATCCCAGTATCTGGGATGTTAAAGCAGAGGATTAGGAGTTCAAGGCCAGCCTGGGCTACATGAGACTCTGTCCTAATAAAACAAAACAAATACAGATTTTTACTTTACACAGGATACCTTCTCTGAACCTTCAAACCTGGGACAGGGGTCTCTTTCTAGACTTTACAATAAATTAGTGGTATTTATCATTAGTATAGGATAACTGCCAGGCCTATCTAGATCTTGCTGCAAAAATGTAAATGCAAAAGTGTAAGGACTCAGTCAGGCATAGTGGTGCACACCATTAATCCCAGCACTAGGGAGGCAGAGGCCAGCAGATCTCTGAGTTTGAG
The DNA here is from genome assembly GCA_001675575.1 of Neotoma lepida. Classification (NCBI taxonomy): domain Eukaryota; kingdom Metazoa; phylum Chordata; class Mammalia; order Rodentia; family Cricetidae; genus Neotoma; species Neotoma lepida. The sequence goes on along the minus strand of LZPO01027385.1, from coordinate 592,342 downwards.
GCTAGGTCTACAGAGTAAGTTCCAGGTCTTGAAAAACCACACACACATACACATACACATACACACACACATACATACACATACACACACACAAATAAATATAAATAAATAAATTAGATAGATAGATAGATAGATAGATAGATAGATAGATAGAAGGATGAAAGAAAGAAAAAAAGTAAATTCATCTATGACTTGTATTTTTTCAGGTTTTATTTTACTGCTCTGTTTTTTGGCACACACATGTTAAGAACTGTTATGTTCTCCTAGAGAACTGACCCTATTTATCATCATTGTTACAGGTATCCCACCAGAGATGACCACTCAGACACAGTTTATAGCCAACTGAAAGCAGAATTAGTCTTTACTACAACCAGCTGTGACTACACCTAAGTATTTAAGGACCTAGGTGTAGCCCCAAGTGACCAGAACACAGGGTTTTTGAAGGGAGAAACCACGTCCTGGCATCTTGCTCAGAAGAAGCTAAGATAAGTTAGCTGGGTCACCTTTGGTTCCTAGAAAAGAATTGGGTAATTTTCCATGGGATTCTCCATCAAGGAGACCAAATTCTAGTCAAACATGAAATGGCCTCAGCAAGAATACAAAACAGAGGAACCTTTACCTGTCTTACCCTCTTACATTATGAAATGTCTTTTTATATACCTAACAACTTCCATTGCTCTGGTCTTGTTAATAGATTTATTTATTTTATTTTTATTTTTATTTTATGTATTAAGGGTGTTTTGGCTGCATGTATGTAAGTGCACCATGTTCATGCAGTGCCTGCAGAGGCCAGATGAGGGTGCTGGATCCCAAAACTGCAGTTAAAGACAGTTGTGAGCTGCCATGTGGGTGCTGGGAATTGAACCTAGGTCCTCTGGAAGAGCAGCCAGTGCTCTCAACCACTGAGCCAACTCTCCAGCCCTAAATTGGGTTTCTTATAGACAATGTATAGTTGGGTCTTCTATTGTGATCTACTTTTATGGTCTGCCCTTTAAATGTTGTAAAACATTCACATCACAAATTCTGAGAATTGATTAATACACTATATACTTTATAGTTGAAAAGTTCAACATCTCTATCAGTAATTGATAGATCCAGCAGGCAGAACATAGCTGAAATGAACAACACTGTTAATCAACTGGATCTAACTGACTCTTCCAGGATATTTATCCAAATGCAGAATACATTCTACTCAAGTACACACTGAACATTTGACCAAGAGGCTACATTCTGGGACACAAAACATAATGTATGTGAAGGAGTAAAAATTATGCAAAGTATACCTTCAGTTCACAATGAAATTAAACTAGAAGTCGGTAACAGAAAAATTGCTAGCACAACTGTCTTAGTTAGGGTTTCTATTGCTGTGAAGAGACACCATGACCTCAGCAACTCTTATAAAGAAAACATCTCATTGGGGTGGCTCACTTATAGTTTCAGAGGTTCAGTCCATTTTTATCATCATGACAGGGAGCATGGAAGCACGCAGGCAGATGTGGTGCTGAAGTAATAGCTGAGAGCCTTACATCCTGTAGGCAACAAGAAGTCGCCTGGGACACTGGGCAATATCCTGAGCATAGGAAACCTCAAAGCCCGCCCCACAGTGACACATTTCCTCCAACAAGGCTACACCTACTGCAACAAAGCCACGCCTTCTAATAGTGCCACTCTCTATGAGATTATGGGGGCCAATTACATTCAAAATACCACAATAACTCTCCCTCAATATATGGAAATTAAAATTTTTACAATTACACAGGGGTTAAAAAAAACAAGCCTAGAGATAAATCTGAAAATGTTGTTTATAAAACTAATTAGAAAGTTTCAGATGAAAGAAATGTAAGACCCATTCAGATATACAAATTTGTAAAGAATAACATAGAGAAAACTAGAATATGCCAGCCTAAACTACAACATCCGGGCATAAAGATAAATGAGCTGAAGGCAGAGAGTTCTTTACTTTTATTTGCAGGGCATAAATTTACAAATACAAAAGATATTCCCCTACCCTACTCTTTGACCATGGAGAACAAAGGTTAAGCACTGACACAACTTTAAGACCCTCATGTCTGGAGATGCTACCAGAGCACTCTGTACTACCAAGCTTACTGCCATCCTCAACCTCTCATTTATTGGCCTTCCCACAAGTTGCCACCTCCAGCACTCAAAACCATCGTGTCCTTTATCTTCTCACTAATCAAACATGCATAGTTCTTTGCTGGGATTCAGGTGACCTCTCTGAGAACTACTTGTTTCCTAGGTACCTCTCACATATATGTGAGTGCACAAATCATAAACATCTGCTTTCTTTTGTCAATCCATCTTGTTACAGGGGTCCATTCCTACTACACAACTCACAAGAAATGGATATTTTCTCTCCACTACAGAAAAGCAATGAATGCTGTTCTATGTAGCACTTTCTTCTTTGTTGTTTATTTCTCAATTTCATATCCATGACCTCCTCACTTAGTTGAAAATCTCAATCCATAATATAAACTTGTAAAGCTTTATGAAAGAGGAAAATAAGTTTTGTTTTCTAAGGCAAAACTGGTTTAGGATGTGTGGACGATGTTGCAGAATATTATTTTAAGGTGTGTTACTTTTGTTTATGTTGCATTTGTTTAACTCTGTGAAGCTGTGTTACTTTGCCTGTCTAAAACANCTGATGGTCTAATAAAAAGCTGAATGGCCAATGGCAAGGCAGGAGAAAGGATAGGAGGGGCTGGCAGGTAGAGAGAATATATAGAAGGATAAATCTGGAAGGACAGAGCTAGGCATGAGAGGGGAAGGAGGAGGACTCCAGGGGCCAGCCACCCAGCTACAGAGCAAGCCACGGAGTAAGAGTAAGATTTACAGAAGTAAGAGAATGGGGAAAAACCCAGAAGCAAAAGGTAGAAGGGATAATTTAAGTTAAGGGAAACTGGCTAGAAACTAAGCCAAGCTAAGGCCAGGCATTCATAATTAAGAATAAGCCTCCGTGTGTGATTTATTTGGAAGCTGGGTGGCGGGCCCCTAAAAAGAAACAAAGAACAAAGAACAGCAGATGCAGAAGCTCTGGCTCTCTGCACAGTGCATCGCCTACACTCCAAGGTGGCTAGCTCGCCTGTGCTACCAGTGGAGTAGCCTACAACTGACTAAGACTACTGCTCAGTCTGCACTGCCTCTCACATACCACTCTCCCACCACACCTCAAATTCATTTTGTATGTACACACATAGTTTAGNTGATGCTTAAACTGTACTTAGATATAAAAGTTACTGTCCATTTGTTTTCTTTCCTCCTCAGATACACTGCCAATATCAACAGAAAACCAAGAACAGAAAACAAACAGGAGCACCGAATACAAAGCTGAAGTTCTTCTGTTCACCTGTCCCACTAGAGCTGTCACAGGTTTGTTGGGGTTTTGTGTTGTTGTTGTTTGTTTTGTCAACTTGATACAAGCTACAATTACCTGGTAAGAGAAAGCTCAGTTGAGAAAATGCTCCCATCAGATGTCCTGTAGGCAAATCTATAGGGCATTTTCTCCATCAATGACTGATGTGGGAGAGCCCAGCCCACTAGGTGTGGTGCCACCGTGGGCAGTTGGTCCTGGAAGCTGTAAGAAGGCAAGCTGGGCAAGCCAGTAAGCAGTGCTCCTCCACGGCCCCTCTTCCAGTTGCTGCCCCAGACTCCTGTCCTCCCTGAGTTACTGCCTTGGCTTCCCCTGGTGATGAACTACAAACCATCAAATGAAATCAGTCCTATCCTTCACACATTGCTTTTGGTCATGGTATTTGCCTTAGTCAGGGTTACTACTGCTGTGACAAAACACCATGACCAAAAGCAAGTTGGGGAGGAAAGGGTTTATTTGGCTTACACTTCTACATTGTAACCCATCATTGAAGGAAGCCAGGACAAGAATTCAAACAGGCAGGAACCTGGAGGCAGGAGCTGATGCAGAGGCCATGGAAGGATACTGCTGACTGACTTGCTCCTTGTGGCTTGCTCAGTCAGCTTTCTTATAGAACCCAGGACCACCAGCCCAAGGATGACACCACCCATAGTAGGCTAGGCCCACCCCCATTGATCACTAATTAAGAAAATGCCTTACAGTTCGATCTTACGGAGGTATCTTTTCAATTAAAATTCCCTCCTTCCAGATAACTCTTGTTCATGTGTCAAGGGGTATAAATCAGCCAGCAAAGTGTTTATTATAGCAATAAAAAAGTAACTAGAAAAGCTCCATGCCTAGAATACAGCTGGCTAGTTATATATACTATTGAGGAGTCATAAACATGGATGGCATTTGAATCAACTGCCAGTCCAGACAAGTGAAATAACAGTAAGGAAATGTATGAATGAGAGCACTGTCTTACAAAAATCTGCCTGTAGCTATATCTACATTTTAACAGAACTTTGCAGATCTAGACATTGCTGTCAGAAAAGAATTAAGAATGTAGGCAGAGCTGGGCGGTGGTGGCGCAGGCCTTTAATCCCAGCACTCGGGAGGCAGAACCAGGCAGATCTCTGTGAGTTCGAGGCCGGCCTGGTCTACAGAGCGAGATCCAGGACAGGCAGCAAAACTACACAGAGAAACCCTGTCTCGAAAAAACAAAAAAAACAAAAACAAAAAAACAAAAAAAAAAAAGAAAGAAAGAATGTAGGCAGAGCTGGAAGAAAGACTTACAGCCAATTTGGAAAAGGAGACAAGGTCTCTTCAGGTGGTGGGCTTTGCCGAGAAGGTGGTTTTCACTCCCAACCAAAGTTAAATGGTATGAGAAAGACAAAGGCTTAATTTCCAATGCTGCCAGGAATTTCTATAAACATAACAGATATAATGGTGAAAGAGAATATTTTCTGTTTAATGGATGTTTTGCTTTATTTATAATCTAACAAACTCTAACTTCAAAATAACACAAACATGATCACATTTGCTGAGCTTGTGGCTTTATCCCGAGAATGGAAGAGTTGATTGTGGGGATCCAGAAACATATACCTCACCTACAGAATTCCAGATTTCCAGTGGAATCATCTAAGACCTGGACAGTCTGGACCATAAATTACCTAGCCTACGCTGTCTTCGAGGAAAGGTCTCCAGCCTTTCACTGTAGATCCTAAAGGTTTGGAATCAGATTTGCAAAAACTGAGAAGAGTAGAAGTCAGGGCACCTGGTCAAAGATGTCCCAGCCCCAAATCCCCTGCACAAAATTTCTCTCAAAAAGAAACATGTACCCCTTCTTGTCACCCAACCACCAAAGCAGCTTTCCTATTCTCACCCACATATCCCCACTACCATGGGTAAGCTTTTTGCTCCTTACCTCATTATTGTTTTATTTTTTTAAAGTCNTAATGCCATAGTGTTGTTCTTTACACTTGTGACAATGCTGAGTTGAGCCACCTGATCAAGGCAGTGTCCACTGGTGACTTCTCATGCTTCTAATGCTAGGCCTTTATATCCACAAAGAAATTTGCCCTTTGTTCCTGATTTTTTCTAGAAGTCTTTCCAGACTCCAAATCCCTCTTTCAAACTCTCAATATTTTTCCATGTTTTTAAAAGCCCAGGCTGACCTCAAACTCAGTATTTAAGCTCGAATGACCTAGAATTCCTGCTCCTCCAGCCTGCCTCTCCTGAGAGCTACCACACTCTATCAAACCCTCCATTGTTGCAGGCAATCTAGTCCTGTCCTATTTTGTCANTAAAATTCCAAGGTAGATCCTTCAATCTCATTTCTACTTCTAAATGTCCNTTTAGGTACAACAACCAAATGCAATGTGGTTTTAAAGCAGATTATGGTCGGACTAAATCAGCAATAAATGGTACTTCTAGGACAACGAAGGGGTTGTAATTAATGAATTTCTGTAAAATGTATTAGTTCTGTGATCATATTGTGGTTAGGTGCTTTAGAAATGTCCACTAAAAGTGAATATCATGACACAGACTGCAAACAGTACAGGAAAAAAGGACAAAAAATAAATACAGCAAAATATGAAGCCTTCTTATATTAGGCTAAGTATGTATTATCTCATTTTTCTTATATTTGAACACTGTAGTAACTCAAAAAGTGTTTCTATCTTTAGAAAACAGGTGTAGAGAAAATAAAGTGACTTGCTCAAGGTCATAAGCTGTAAGTGGTACAGTGGGGACTCTAATCCAGTCACCTAGCTCTGTGTCCAGGCTCCTGGCTTCTGTAGCACAGCCTCTCTTACTACACAGAGTACAAGCTGGGCAGTAACCAATTTAGATGTGGAGGAAAAATAGACAGGAGACTAAGCAAAAACAATTAACATGCTAACATAGGCAAGCACTCAAAACTTCATCAGGCATGTAGGAAGAACTAGTGCAGACCACTGTCCACAGAAAACTCCTGTGGGTAGCTTGGAGGGGGCCTAAAAAAAATGTGAGAAGGCCTCAAGTCTAAGAAATCAAACAGGTTTCTTCACTATATAGGCTCTTCCTTCCTGTTACTAAAGTGTTAGTGACGCCCATCTCAAGGAAGGAATACAGCATGCAGCAGTGCCACTAAATGCCCGTTTTCTCCAAAAAAAAAAAAAAAAAATGGCACCTTGAAGAGCTGTTATTCTGTGACACTTTGAAGATGCCCTCATTACATAAAAAAACTCTCGACTCAGAACAGAGGTGACAGCTTGCACCTTTAATGCCCGTTAGGAGGAGGGAAGCATCACACATCAAGTTCAAAGATGGTGTGGAGGCTACATGAGACTTATCCAAATAATAAAAAAGAAAAAGAAGGAAGAGGAGGGGAAGAAAGAAGGGCTAGAGAGATGGCTCGCTGGGTAAAAAGCACTTGCCATGCCAGGCTGACAACCTGAGTTTGATCCCTGGAACCCATGAAAGTAGAAGGAAAATTAACTCCACTGAGTTGTCCTCTAACTTCAACATGTGTGCAATGGCATGCATGAACACACAAATGCACACACACACACACACACACACACACACACACACACACACACACACACACATAGTAATAGGGGTTGGAGAGATGGCTCAGCAGTTAGGGGTACTGTTGCTTTTGCAGAGGACCTGAGTTCATTTCCCACAACCCTTTCAGGCAGCTCACAACTGCCTACAACTCAACTCCAGGGAACTCAGTACCTTTAGCCTCCTCTGGCACCTGCACTCACATGCACATAACTATATACAAGTACATATACCTAAAAATAATAAAACAGATCTTTTAAAAATAACAGTAATAGATTTGTTTAAGTAATTAGATCCTTAGCAAGACATAACAGTTCAGTGGTGAGAAAAGGCATTAAAATCCATAATGAGCCAGGCACAGGCATGGTGGTGCACACCTCTAGTCTCAGCACTCAAGAGGTGGATCTCTAAGAGTTTGAGGGCAGCCTAGTTTATATAGCAAAGCTGTCTCAAAAAACAAACAAAAAATCCATAATGAGGATAGATAGCTCAGCAGTTAAGAGCACATGTTGCTCTTTCAAAGAACCCAGTACCCACATGGTAGCTCACAGCCATCTGTAACTCCAGTTCCAGGGGATCCAACACTTCTTCTGACTTCCAAGGGTACAGATGCATAGTACACAAACACACATACAGGAAAAATATTCATAGATATATAAAAAAATGAATCTGAAAAGAATTTTAATAAATAAATCCATCATGATTTACTGGGACAAACACAATGTTCCTATGAAGAGTTTGCTGTGAGCATCCTAAAAATACTTTGTGAGGTTCACTATCATCACTGCCCCTTCTCCAAAGATGACTATCTGAGCTACCAGAATAAGAAGAACCACACTTTTTATTGATAGAGACAGTCTACTCCTCTCTTCTACCACCCACACAAAAGTTCTCCTGTACAAGGAAAGATCCTCTTCTCTCTCTCTCTCTTTCTCTCTCTCTCTCTCTCTCTCTCTCTCTCTCTCTCTCTCTGACAAGGTTTCACGTAGCCCAGGCTGGTCTTGAACTTGTTATTTAGTTGAGGATAAGCTTCAACTCCTGATCTTCCCACCTCTCCCTTACAGGCAGGTGACACCTGGCTTTGGAATGGCAGGGTTCTGATGCACTAAGAAAAGTAGGTGGCAAGCTTCACCTCTGGCACTTCCCTCAGTTCTTCCACAATACATTTCTTAAATACCCAAAGTTTCTACTTCATTCTAATCTGGGAGCTTTGTATCTTGCAACAGGACCTCTTACATTGCTGACTGAATGGCATCTATGCCGGGATAAACACCACAACCAAAAGCAGTGTGGGGAGGAGAGACTTCAGCTTACAGCTGTCCCTCACTAAGGTTAGCTGAGGCAGTAGCTGAAGCAGAGGCTGAGGACAAATTGCTAGATGGTCTTATTAATAAAACCCAGAGCTAGATACAGGGGTGAAAAACTTAGAGATCAGAGGAATCGGAAAAGCCAAAGCCAACCTCACCTCACCAACACCTCAGTCTCCAAAAAGACCTACTTCCTGTATACCCACGCTTATATGCCTTTCTGTCCTGCCATCTCATTTCCTCTCTCCGCCCAGCTACATCACTTCCTCTTCCTGCCCAGCTCTGTCACTTCCTGTCTGTCTGTACAGACCTTCAGACCTCTATGGTTAACTAGTGTTGGAATTTAAAGCATGTGCCACCACGCCTGGCTCTGTTCCCAGTGTGGCCTTGAACTCACAGCGATCCGGATGGATCTGTGCCTCCCGAATGCTAGGATTAAAGGCGTGTGCTACCACTGCCTGATCTCTATGTTTACTATAGTGGCTGGCTTTTTCCTCTGATCCTCAGATAAACTTTATTAGGGTGCACAATATACTGGGTGACACAATATACGACCACAAGAGGCTATGGAGGAACACTGCATACTAGCTTGCTCCCCGACAGCCTGCTTCGCCTGCTTCCTTATACATCCCAGGCCCACCTGCCCCCCACACTGGCCTGGGCCCTTCCCCATCAGTCATTAATCAGGAAATACCCACAGACTTGCCCACAGGCCAATGCAATTGAGGCACATTCTCAATTGAAGATCCTTTTCTCAGACCTACAGTCAATGACTGTAGACTGCATCAAGTTGACAAGTTGCACACCAGCCAGGGCATTGACATAGTATGTCAGAGATGGTTTTTGTTTTGTTGTTGTTGTTGTTGCTTTGAAAGAGTTTCACTCTGTAGCTCAGACTGACTCAAACTTGAAATCCTTCTGCCTCCGCCTTACAAATGCTGGATTTATAGAGATGTACCAACCACTATGCCCACCTGAAAGATTTGTTTTCCAATTATACTGGGTTTTGTTTTGTTTTTATTTTTGAAACAGGGTCTTGTGTATCCCAGACTAGCCTAGAACTCCCTTGAACTCCTGACCCTCCTGCTTCTACAGGAGTGTACCACCACACTCCATATCTTTTTCTTATTCTGCATGAGAGAAAAAAAACAAACCACAATTAAAGAGAATTTTCATCAAATTTCAAAGGATTACAAATAAACTGTACAAATGTGTACAAACTGTATAAATTCAAATTTCAAAAGAACACAAAATGTAACTTGAGATTTTTTTACAGTTATTATTTGTTGTCTGTGTGTATGTAGATGTCAGAGCACAGTTTGCCAGAATCAGTTCCCTCCTTCCACCCATCACGTGGGCTCCAGGGAGCAAACTCAGGTCATCAAGATTGACAGCAAACATTCTTACCCACTAAGCCATTTCACCCGTCCTATATGAGCTATCAGGGCTAGAGAGGTGGCTCAGCAGTTAAGAGCACTAGCTGCTAGAGAGCCCGGGTTTGATTCCCAGCACCCACATGATGACTCACAATAGTATGTAGCTCCAGTTCCAGGGTAACACCCATTCTGACCTCCACCTGCACCAGATATGCATGTGATGCAGACACACATACTGGCAAAACATCCATACATATAAAATTTAAAAAAAATTTAAGCTATCATTGTGTCTTGGTAACTGTTCTATTGCTGTGATGAGACATCATGACCAAAGCAACTCTATTATAAAGGAAAGCATTTAGTTGGGGCTTGCTTACAGTTTCAGAGGTTTAGTCCATTGTCATCATGACAGGGAGTATGGCCGCATGCAGGCAGACATGATGCTGGAGAAGTAGCTGAGAATTCTACACCCAGATCCACAGGCAGCACAGAGAGACTCTGGGCTTGGAACAGGCTTTTTGAAACCTCAAAACCCACCCCCAGTGACACACTTCCTCTAACAAGGCCACATCTCCTAATCCTTTTAGACAGCACCACTCCCTGGTGACCAAGTATTCAAATCTATGAGTCTATGGGGGCCATTCCCATTCAAACAACCACACATTTTAAAGCAATGTGATTTACAAACCATGGGTAAGTTGTGTTTTAGGCATTATTCATGTTGTAAATATACAGTCTGTAAATCTCAATGTAGCCCATATCCAAGTTCTTCTCAACCTGTCATATGTTTGGATATGATCAAACATATTATTTAATGTGACCAAATATAAAATTCTGTGACTATGTATAACAAAAACAAATTCCACAAAGACTTCAAAAATACCCTGGATTCTACCTAAATCAACTCAAATATGAAATATTTCAATGGATCTACCCAACTTTTCTTTTACCACAAACAATATAATGCTAATGAAAGTAAATGTAATGTCCATATCACTTTAGTTCCCCTCTCCCTGATATCTGAGAGCATAGTTACAATTATACTACACACATGGTTTCAAACTACATCAACATTTTGTGATGGCTATTCTTGGTTGTCAACTTGACTGGATCTGGAATGTACCACAATCCAGAAGTGGAGGGCACACTTGTGATCTGTTGAGGCAGAAAGACAACATGCCTTTGATCTGGATCTTGAGGTTGGAAGGCACATCTTTAATCTGGGCCACACCTTCTGCTGGAAGCCTATATAAGGACAATGGAGGAAGGGAGGTCCATTTGTTCTTGGCCATCTTGCCCTCACCTTGTCAGCACATCCATTCCCTCACTGGCATTGGAGCCTACTTCTTCTGGATTCCAGCATATACAGAAGACCAGCTGAGACACCCAGCTTCATGGGACTGAACAACTAGATTATTGCACTTTCCATTCACAGCTAACCATTGTTGGATTAGTTGGACTGTAGTCTGTAAGTCATTCCAATAAATGCCATATATATATATATTATATATATATATATATACACACACACACACATATATACACACACACATACACACAGAAAGAGAGCGAGAGAGATTCATTCCACAAGTTCTGTTACTCTGAGAAAAACAGACTAATTATTCTGAGAATCCTGACTAATACACATTTAAACACATAAAAATTTACATCTTAGGCACTTGCAATTAGACCCTATTCTAGATAAATATACTATCTGTGTCAAAAATTACATTAAATATAAAGAATTATTGCACACAATCAAGTAGTCTCTAGGACTCTAAGAAACAAGTCATCAAATGAAAAATTAAGACCACTTCACATGCTCCAATGGCCAGAATCCATAACAAAGTCCATCAAAGCTGAGGAGGACATGGAGGCATGAGAAGTCTCCTTGTAAAAGTAGTACAACTGCTTGAAAGATGGTTTGGCAGCTTCTTAAAAAAATTAAACATTCTGACCACCCGTTCAAGCCAATGCTTTCCTTGGCATTCACCCAAATGAGTTGAAACTTCTGTCCACACACAGCCTTCACAAGAATGCTTACAGCAGCTTTAATCTTAGTTACCAAAATTTTCAAGGGACCAAGATGTCTTAGCTCCAGAGAATGGGATTTGTTTGTTCATTTGTTTTTTGGTTTTTGTTCTTATTATTTGCACTACTGGGGGATCAAACCCAGGCTCTCTACTACTGAGCTAAATCCCCAGCTCTCAGACAATGGAGTATTCTGGGCTATCATGACATTAAAGGCTACAGAGTGACTATTACTAACTGAAAGAAACCAGTCTGAAAACACTACATACTACATGATTCCAACTATTAGGACATTCTGGAAAATGTGAAAACAGGGAGACAATAAAGAGACCAATGGCGGCAAGTAGCCTTAGACTAGACCTACCTTACTCTCTAGAAATATGAGAAATAAGATCTACTGTTTAAGCCAAACAATCCATAGTATTTTGTTACAACAGCCAGAGTAAACTCAGACATAGTAGAAACTAAAAGCAATTATTACAGCCTACCTCAATTAGACACAGATCTAATCAGTCCATGACTTCCAAATACACACCCATCTGTTTTTAAGTGCATTAGCTACNAAAGAGTCTGAATTCACACGAGGAGAGGAAGAAATGTAAAGATAACACACTATAAGGAAGCTCATGATTTGGCTAGGGCTCAGCCTTTTGCCTTCTGTGGTGCACTTACAGCTCTGCTGCCACCCACTGCATCCAGTGGCCATTATCTTACCAGAGCCTCAATAAATGGTAAAGCTGGTAAATTCATACTGACCAACCTTGATGCTTGTGGGCCACTTTATTTTTAATTTTACTGTTACTATTAATGTGGGGGTGGGGCACCCATGCCACAGTGTACATATGGAGGTCAGAAGACAACTCTTGGGAACTGGTTCTCTCCTTCCACCTTGTTGAGAAGGCTCTCTCTTGTCTCTACTCTGTTGGATACCCCGGGGCAGCTGGTCTGGGGGCTTCTAGGATACTCTTGTCTCCATCTCCCATCTTGCTTTAGGAGCCCTGGTATAACAGATGCACACCATCACATTTTCTGGCTGTTTTACATGGGTTCCGGGGATGAACTCAGGATATCAGCCTTGCACAGCAAGTACTTTTATCTGCTGAACTATCTCAGTAGTTCCACAGTTTTAATTTTTTTTAAGTCATTACAGGGAACTGGAGAGATGGCTCAGTGGTTAAGAGTGCTTACTGCTCTTGTAAAAGACCATGGTTCAGTTCCCAGTAACCACATCAGGCAGCTCACAACTTCCTATTACCCCAGCTCCAAGAACTCTGACACCTTGAGGCCCCCATAGGCACCTGCACATTCATGGCACACACAGAATCTCTTACACACTCACACAGGCACAAAAATGTAAATAAATCAATCTTTTTTTTTAAGTCACTACGTGCCAGGTGGCAGTGCACTCTTAATTCCAGCACTTGGGAGGCAGAGACAGGAGGATCTCTGTGAGTTCGAAGCCAGCCTGGTCTACAGAGCAAGTTCCAGGATAGCCAGTCCTACGTAGAGAAATGTTCTCTCAAAACAAACAAAAATCCACCACCAACAAAAAAAGCCATTACAGTGTAAGATCATGATTTTCAAGAATACTTCTGACTTTAAAAACCAGAGGGGGGCATGAAAATGAGCTTTCTGAGAATGAGGAGGCTGAGGCAGCCACCTGACGCTGGAATCTGCTTCCTTCCCCAGACACTTTAATCTGTAACAATCGTGTGAGTTAGTGTAAAACGGCATCTAAGCAGCAGAAGTTAAGCTTTACAAGTAGGATAACGGTGCTCGAAAGGGGCCAGAGTAAGATACCACTGCATCCTCTGCCACTTGTCACCATTTCTAAGATAGAATTTTTATAGTTGCCTAAGAAAGTTGGGAATTAAATATAAGCTTACAATGACCAAGTAAGTAGATCAGTCTGTCTCCTAGCAGTAAGTAAACTGGTCTGAAATACCATGGAGCTATATTAAAAACAGTTCATGTTTCACACTATTCAAAAAAAGTCTCTCTCTCTCTCTTTCTTTTTTCTTTTGTTAAGTTCTGGCTATCCTGGAACTCACTCTGTAGACCAGGTTGGCCTTGAGCTCACGGAGATCCTCAAAAAAGTCTCCTATAAATGTGAATTTTTGCTACATGCCCAATTTAAACTTTTCCCTGGCTCCTTCCTCCTCACAAATCAAAGTCTAGAAGTCACTGATAAAACATCTTAGGTAATCAGATGTCATTGGTGGAATGTCCTCAGTAATCAGATGTCATTGGTGGAACATCCTAGGTAATCAGATGTCATTGGTGGAACGTCTTAGATAATCAGATGTCATTGGTGGGATGTCCTTGGTAATCAGATCCCTTTTAGCAATCTGTATCTTACTTGTTTCATTATGATCCTGATGTCCCTGGACTCTTCACACTATTTTCCATCTTTAAGTATTAATGCTGTTGCCCAAGCAGGTAGAACCTCCTATTTTGCCAAAATTTCATTGTCAAGAACCAGCAAGCAGGCTCAGCAAGTAAAAGCACTGGCTACCCATGCCTGATGACCTGACTGGAACCCATGTAAAAGTGGAAGGAGAGAATCCACTACAGAAAGTTCTCCTCTAACCTCTGTTGCAAAATATTTGATCACACTGTGAACTCAGAGATAGCGTTACTTACTGGAAAAAACATTGTCTAGCTATGGTGTGGCTCAGCCCTAGCACACACCTCTAATCAGGAGCTTTTGCTTGAATATTGTAAAGAGGATTAAGTAAAATCAACCTTATGTCAAGAGGCAGCACAAGCAACCAGTTGACCAGAAATAACCACAGAGAGTACGAGGAAGTCAGGAGGACTGAGAGAGAGATGCAGAGGAAGTAGAAGGGAGGAACATCTGGTTGGAGGAATTTTGTTTGAGAAGTGTAGGAGAAAGGCCTCTTTCTGGGACGACGGCAGAGGAGGAAGCAGCCAGGTACTTTTCCTGCCTCTCTGAGTTAACAGGTTTTCACCCAGCATCTGGCTCCCAAGTCTTTATTGATAAAACAGAACAACAGAGACTTAGTTAAAACCAACAGACCTCTACTCAGTCACCATTAGACACAAGTGGCCCCCAATTTTTTTTTTTGGTTTTTTTTGTTGTTGTTGTTTTGGTTTTGGTTTTTCAAGACAGAGTTTCTGTGTATCACAGCCCTGGCTGTCCTGGAACTCGCTTTGTAGACGAGGCTGGCTTTGAACTCACAGAAATCCACCTGCCTCTGTCTCCCAAGCACTGGGATTAAAGGCATGCGTCACCATGCCTGGCAAGTGTCCCCAAATTTCATCTGCAAGGATAGAGAGATGGTAGGTAAAATGCTTGCTTCATAGGTGTAAAACCAGGTTCAAATCCACAGAACCCAAGTAAAGTATGGTGAGATAGGAGGCAAAGGCATGAGAATCCTTGGAAGCTCACAGGAATGAGACCCTGTCTCAAACAAGGTAGAAAGAAGGCCAGGACCAACATCTGAGCTTGTCCTTTGACCTCCATACATTTGCCATGGTATTCACACACACACACATACGCACACACATGATAGACGCACAAACAAAGATAAAAATTTAAAAATTAAGGGCCAACAAGATAGTTCAGTGGGTAAAGCCCATACCATGTACACCCAAAAAAGATTTTTTTTTCAAGACAGGGTTTCTCTGTGTAGCCCTAGCTGTCTGGATCTCGCTCTGTAGACCAGGCTAGCCTCGAACTCACAGAGATTCACCTGCCTCTGCCTCCCAAGTGCTAGGATTAAAGGCATGCGCCATCACCTCCCAGCCTCAAAAAGATAATTATAAGAATTGTTTTATATTTAGTGTATGTACACTTATGCATGTGTGGAGGTCAGAGAATAACTTGCAGGAACTAGTTCTCTCCTTACACTATGTGGGTCTCTAGGATCAAACTCAGGTCATCAGGCTTGGTGGAACCTACTGAACCATCTCACTAGCCCAAAAGTCCAACCTAAATGTTGCTATAATCTACAACCAATTAGAGCAACAAATATTCACAGTGTATAGAAAGACATCCCCATCATTGGCTCAAAACCATCTATAATGGGATCTAGTGCCCTCTTCTAGCCTGCAGGCATACATGCAGGTAGAACACTGTATACATAATAAATAAACACATCTTTAAAAAATACACAGTATCATACTGGTCTTTATATACCCCCAACATACACTATTATAGTTTACATATAAAGTGTCCCAACAAAAGGCTTTTTTCCCAGCTGTTGGCACTATTAAGAAGGGAAAGAGTGCTAGACAGATAGGTAGTTAAGAACATGTACTGCTCTTCCAGAGAATCTGACTTCACTTCCCAATCCATGTCAGTCAGCTGACAACCAGTGTAACTCCAGCTCCAGGGTGACCTGATGCCTCTAGCATCTGTGGGCACCTGCACACATGTGCACATACACATACACACAGACACACACATATATACATATAATTAAATTTAAAATAAATTATTTTTAAAGGGAATAAGTCCTAAGGACACTAATCTCATCAAATATTTCATGAGTTCATAGCTAAATGGGCTATTAAGACATGAGACAGGGGGCTGGAGAAATGGCTCAGCTGTTAAGAAAACTGGCTGTTCTTTCAGAGGACCTGGGTTCAATTCCTGGCACCCACATGGAATTATCTACATCTCTAGTTCCAGAGGATCTGACCCCTTACACACATATACATGCAGGCAAAATACCAATGCACATAAAATAAAATAAATTTAAAAATTAAAAAAAAAGATGGAGACAGGGTTAGAGGAAGTAGGTCACTTGAGCCATGCCTCTGCAGAGTGTATCTTGTCCTCACTCTCAGCCTCCAACACAAGATGAGCTATTATGCTACACTGTATGTTCCCATCACTGTGACATTCAGTCTTGTATCAAATCTGAAAGCAACCAGGGCTGAAAACTCTGAAACCCTATGCACAAAGAAACTGTCTTTCCTTGTTTGTCTCAAGTATTTCATCACAGTGATGTAGTGAGTCTTTCTCTGTCCCACCAGCCAGTTCCCAAATCACTACATGGAGCCTTATTATTAAGTATGAAAGCTCAGCCGAT
Source organism: Neotoma lepida (assembly GCA_001675575.1). NCBI lineage: Eukaryota > Metazoa > Chordata > Mammalia > Rodentia > Cricetidae > Neotoma > Neotoma lepida. The sequence continues at coordinate 575,646 of LZPO01027385.1, read as the reverse complement.
AGCTTAGGCTTGTTTCTAACCAGCTCTTATAACTTAAATTAACCCATTTCTATTCATCTATGTGCTGCCCCAAGGCTTGTTTACCTCATCTATGTGTTGTCCCTCCTACCTTCCTGCTTCCTCTGTGTCTCCTCCGGTCTCCATCCTTCTTCTCAGAGTTCTCTGTGCCTGGAAATCCTGCCTAGCTATGAGCCATTCAGCTTTTTATTAAACCAATCAGAGTGACATTTCTTCACAGTGTACAAAGATTATTCCACAACACAGTGACAGAGATTTACTAACACACCTAGCATGATATTTTGCATATAAGAATGAATGAGAGCCGGGCAGTGGTGGCACATGCCTTTAATCCCAGCACTCGGGAGGCAAAGGCAGGCGGATCTCTGTGAGTTCGAGGCCAGCCTGGGCTACCAAGTGAGTTCCAGGAAAGGCGCCAAAGCTACACAGAGAAACCCTGTCTC